>MLYV02000266.1:0-25416 GCA_001913855.2 Hermanssonia centrifuga
GCTTCGATTTTTGAATCTATGAGCTTTTAGCCTCGTATCTCCCCTATTTTGATCTTGCTTGACTCTATACTTCGTCCTCAGTGGTACTTGAGTGTACTACATCCATTCCAGTCGATTCCAGCCCTTTCTATCCGTCCCCAGTTCTTATATTCTCGAGGTACTAGAGTGCTCATACTAGTACTAGTACGAAGGTACGAGAGGCTAGTACAAGGTTTGAGGTTCGAGTACGAGATACGAGGCTAGTACGAGAGGGTTCAGATACGACTGGCTAGGAGGTTCGTCTCATATCCCTCCCTTGTATAGACAGACTCTGGTCTTGGGAATCCAGGAGCCCCCTCGCACCTTTACAGCACAGTGCCTCGAATCTACCTACTTCTGTGACTGCAGCATAGCCCGGAGGGGTTGTGTTGTGTGTTAGGGTAGTATCTGGGGCGCAGCGTATCAGCGCCTGCCATGATTAAAAGAAATTGACACTGTGTAACAAGATGATGTCCAATAGCCTCAGTAACTATAAATAACAAATTACTTACCTATCATTAGTAAAGGTAAATATAAAATTGATACTGAAGACTTGGCTGAGTAGATGGCAGACAAGGAAGCGCTGGGGAACAGTGAGGAGGGTGGAAAAGACGCCCAGAAAGTTCATTAATGGCACAGGCACTGGAAGAGCCTGGGAGCATCGGGCGTACAGAGGAACAGGACAGAGTTTCAAGCGCATGAGGGGTCTTTGATGGCCTAGGCGCTAGGCAAAAATGAACTGTCAAAGGGACAAGGCGCCAGAAAGTTTGTTTATAGAGCGCGTGTCAGGATGTTCAGACGCCGGGGGAAATTTTTGTAAGACAATGCTTAGTAGTAATTGTATTGATAGTAAGTACATTAAGTATATACAATAGAAATGAAAAGAAAGAGAGCGTTAAGCGCTTTCTAATGATATAAGTATGAAGAAATCCGAGTATATGTGGAGGGAGGCGCCATAGAGGGCAGGGAGGGCGGGATGGCGGTAACATGGGAGACAGCACTGACAGACATAGAAACGATGAGCGCTGGGGGAGAGTGATTGATGGAGGCGGGACATGATGTCCGGGAAGTCGGGAGCAACGGCCAGGCCTGTCAATCAACTGTTGATGGCGTTTAACGCGCTATCTACTCGTTATCTATAGAGATGGTGATATCTGAGGTTTTATTGAGATATCTCAGGCCAAAGGTTTCGAAGGTATTATCTGAGGTGTCTGAGATATGGGGGTTTGATGCTAAATTAGCATGCCACCCGCACCAGGTACGGCAAGCTATTGTAGCTTAAAAAGGGTGAGATCGAGGTGGATTTTGGGCCAAAATATCCACCTGAGTACCTAGACTCGCCAGCCAGTCCGGTCACAAGTGAGCCACGTTGTGGCCACGTGTGCCACGTGCACTTTCCTTTCTGTAAACAGAAGGAGGCGAGCTTGCGAGCAGACTGGCTGGCGAGTCTAGGTACTCAGGTGGATATGTTTTTCAGTAAATGTGATGATATATGTGCAGTACTAGAGAAGCCAGTATCTCTTTCCGCGACATTCACGCGAATTCTGCTAAGTGTCATTTCACACGGTCCAGCGCCTAGCTCACCTCCAGGTTTAGTATACGAGTTCTCCCAGCCGTTTCGTGGAATAAACGCAGCGCCTTCCTTCGCGTTTAGCGGACTTTGAAACGGCTGGTAGACGAGCCTACTGAGTACCCCTCAAAATACCCCAAAATCGGATTGGGAGGCCAAAAAAATCGCCCCAAAATAGCCAAAACGTGATATATGCTCTGAAAATCACCACAAATCATCAAAAATCGTCAAAAAATTCTGCTAGCTTTTGGAGGCGCAGTGGTTTCCCGGTTGGTAGATTTCTCAAAGACTACCCATCATTACACCCATCTGCGCTCCACATCATGAGAATCAGTAGGGGTAGCACATCCAAAAGGGTTGAAAAAGTCTGGATGTGAAAGAAAGATACCATAATATTGCAGTTGCAGGGGAACATTGAGCTGAAGCGTAAATACCAATCATCTTCCATCCATGTCGACGGTCGATGGTCCGGGACCCTGCTGAAATATCCACGATTCCAATTGGACGTTGACTCTAAATCGACTTTATACCCCAGCGCTAGATCGGTGAAAGACCCCTTTCCCGGTCAAAATATCCACTTTTGGATTGTGGTTTGAACCTCCGGCGGCCTCAAAAATGTGGAGCGCTTGATCAAACGTATAAGGCAATATACTGGGGTCCTATCTCAATCCGGGAAGCCCAAATCACAAAGTTGGACTGTTCATTCTGCGCAATAAGTTTGAAAATGGCATCAGCAAAAAACCATTTCTTTACAACTTGATGTAAGAACATATAAGCATCACTTTGAATACAAGACGGTACCTACCAGTTGTTGCCATGCAATTAGATGTAAGAACCATCTAAGGTTTGTAAGACTCGGAAATCTTGTGAGCCTTGTAAGGCTGAGAATTCTGCCAAACTTTGTGAGCGCATGTAAGCCTTGCAATGCCATATAATGTGTATTGGATCAGTAGTCATATTTCTATACCATATAATCACAATTTCAATTTCAAGCCGGTCTCAGCTTTGATGCAATACTTATAATTTTATTTTTGCTGCATTTACAGTACAGATTATAGTAGCTAGTGTGCTATGTTGATAGTAGTATACACATTAGTGACGGCGGTGGCAGAGAAAACTAAGTGGCGCCGCATATATGCGACTTGCGCAAGTGGTTGCCCTGCCGGAAGAAAATAGAGTCAGTGCACTGCATTGTCATGCAATGATTGAGACTTACCATCAGCCATAGTGCTTATTTGCGTGAACTACCTGCAAAGATGTACTATATCAGTGTTAACGCTCTTATCAAGGAGTGCATAACTCACCGGTGTTGCTGGTATCAAGCTGGCAATCACAGTCCATAGCACAGCGGAGGCCCTGTCAAATGACCATAGCTTGAGTGAATAAAAATCGAGATGTATTGAGTGGAGAAACTTACCTTGGTTGCTCAGAGAGAAAGTCCAAAGATTACCGAGGGAGATGGCAGTGAGAAGAGAAAAGGAGCTGCAGAGCAGGAAATGAATGCTTGACTTTATATATGCTGAAAGGTATGACTATTAGTGGAGTGTAAAGATGGAGTATGAGAACCTACGACATTGACGTTCGTCAGTGTGGTGTCCTATTCGGAGGAGATTGCTCAGAGGAGGATAGAGGCCCAACGACCATGATGGGCGCCTACTACACGCGATGTGTGACGACGCGTGAAGTCACGTCACGCACAATGGTTATGAGAGGATGATCTGACTTACGTGCGTATTACAGACCCTTGCATCCCTATCACCTGAATTTTGACCCGTTTACAGTTGCTTGTTATGCCTCACCAGTAGCTCAAGACACTTACATACCGTCGTCAAACAGGTCGGGCATACATAGCCACGCAAACGCTCGCCGGTCCGCCGGACACTTGCAAGCCGGTAAATGCCTTATAAGCATTTGTTTTTTTTGCTGATGGGTCCGTCTTACCGTGTACATGACTCTGTTTCTACATCCTGCTGCGCTATGCTCACCGGCAGTGTACTTATATTTGACATCTAGTAATACTGGTACCTCGCAAGCTCAGGCTGTACAGCGGTTAACTACTACTACTAGTATGAGAGTACGGCTTCACTTTCCTGCTCCTGGATCCTGATCCTTTCCATTTCTGCAAAGCTCGTCAATAGTCACTGCTCGTTCTCTGTAATCATGTCCTGTACAAGACCATTGACTAGAGGGTTATCTGAGGTGTGTGTCTCGTTTTCTTCAGGTCGTTCGTTCCAGTCGTCATGCCCGCGGTCCTCCTTGTGTGTCCAGTGGACCGGTGCTCCTATGTTTGCAACTATCCGCGATGCGAATCCGATACTTGTGTTGGTTTGCAAAGAATCAGATGACAGGACTATGCCAGAGAGATACGCCTGACGAAGACTGAGCAAAAAGCGGGAGATGAAGATAGAGATAAGTCTGTCCTCTACTAAGTTAGTTCATGCTCCGTCACTTTATTAGTGTATACTAACGGATCTGTCATTGGACTTGCAACCTGGAATATAACCAGTCGGAATGGAATCCCCGTGACGGGAAGCAGGCACTCACCCCAACACTGAAGGATACTGCTGCCACAGTGATACCTGCACTGCAAGCCAAAGGTCAATGTACATTTTGCTGAACATTTGCTGCAACTGACATATAATATAAGGTTCCTAAACATATGCGACTAGTAAGCATCCTGCATGTTGGATTGGCTACTACTGACCGTCACGTAACAAAAGCGTTACCACAGATGGGCTGACATTTCTTCTGGCGAGCGATTTCCTGGCGCTGGCCGTCTTCATCCACGTTAATCCTAGCACGGCTAGCTCCGTCACGAGCGCAAAGCCCACCTCAAACACATCTAAATGGCGCATGATATTGAGTGGTACCATCGAATGGGTATGAATGGCAGCTCGTACAGCTATAGTTAAGTAGATAAGCACTTCTGAGTTCAATGAACGCATGACACTTACAATATGCCAACAAGGTTGTTCCCCCATACGCATCCTGGGAATGGATGCGGCGCGACTTCAACCGTGAGCCTCGATGTATCGTACTAAGTCGAATACGTTGAAAACTGCGCGACAGCACCAACATATAGCTTACCGCCGTCAAGCATGGGTTTAGCAAACCGACACAGAGGACCGCGGATGCAAGTGGCCGATTCTGCGACCATATAGCGTAGACGCGAAGAAACGACATCACTAGGATCTGTCGTCAGTGATTTTTACTATGGGGACTGTACCAAACGACGCACCAGCGAGGACAAAGTACAACAATATCATGGCCGCTCTGTCGACAAGAACTGAAACATGGCAGCTAGAGTCAATAGCACTCAGTGGCAGCATTGACAAGAAACCTAGTAACACTGACATCTAAAGCAAACCAGTCTGTGAGTAAGAGGGTTGTGGTCTGACTCAATCCATAAAAAGACGCTTACCTCATTTCCAGTCTCCTGCGAATATGAACCCCATGGTAATACCTGTATGACCAGGCCAATGGCACCATCCAATAGGAACGCGTATCTATTGAGAATAAACAGCGCAGACACCGCCGAAAACTTGCGCGCCCATATGCATTGAATTTCCTGGGAGAATGTGATACAATATTCATAGTACAAGAGCGCTGATTATCCAAGGAGTATATTGTTGAGTATATTCTAGGTTGCCTGTATGATTTGGGCACTTACTAGTCGCGGCAACCTGGAAACCGGCTTCGGTTCTGCTGTAGACGTAGTGAACTCCTAAGGGGACAGACTGGCGCGTAAGAGCGGCGGTCTCGCTTACGAATTGAATGGCAATATCTGGGGCAGGATATCGGTCATGGGTTATCTTTAGATTATCCGACGGAGGCGTTGAAGATGGTACGGGAGAGGGCTATAGTCTTAAAACTGAGTAGAACGTTCCCTCTCTTTATTGACTTCAGACTCATACCTGTGTTGATGATCACACGCTGGGCCGCTTTTTAGGATTCCATCCTTCAGGCTCCGCAATCCACGGCCTCCCCGGATCCTTAAAAGACGAAGGATTGAGTCAATGTAACATTAGGGTTGTGTTTCGGCGATTTGTTGTGGAAGACAACCGTTCTAGGTGTGCATTTCAAACCCTCGACGTAACCGAAGGAAACTTCAATGCATTATTCCAGATAAAATGATACCTCTTACTCAACAATCTCCTTCCAACAGTCATCATTGCGGTATCGTTGCATCCAAACTTGAAATCAATGAGGCCCTTGAGCGGAGTTGAGACAGAATCAGGAACTCGGATATATGACTGTATCTACGGCTCCATCTGTATCATGATGCAGATTTCAGTTGACGGACTCACAATGGGGTAAAGCTGAGAAGTAGATATTCAGATAGAAGCAACATTCCGGTCACACGACCAGTACCTCGCCGCTATCCATATCGACCCACGCCTTCATAATCAAGACGGTTCACAGGTTACGCCGGCAAGATTATGCTCCTTTGGACTTAGTCCATAGTATCTACTACTTATACGTGTCTTGATAACGGTGCGGGTTGTCAATGGACAGTCGCGCCTGAGAGGTGTGAAATGGCTTCAACTTGAGAGAACTCTAGATAACACGACTGGACTCAATGACTCACGGCTGCAGACGATATGCATCTTTCCTACTCCACTTCCGCTTATCCGAGACCCTAACTTAATGCCGGATACGGCCAATTTTCATCCTCAGCCTGAGGCTTAGGCTGATCGTCGGTCTCCTGTACCAGTTTGCACTGCCAGGGAATTTCATAATAAAAGCCGTTACGTAGCATTAGCAACCGTCAGGCGTGAACAGGCCCTGCATAATGTTTGAAATGGCTAATAGTAGCTTGCCGTCGGATACCTGCACTTCATCGAAGTATAAATCTACCACCACCTCCACCACCTCCTTACTATCAGACTTTTTCTCGCAGTTCCCGAGGCCTGGGACTTGATAAGCTCCGTAATGATGAAGTTCGGAGTTGTGACTGTCAGTGGTCACACGACCCGTAGACTGATCGTGTGCCTAACTTGTAGCTTTCGGCATGTCTGACAACGCTTGCCTTTTGAGTTGTGGGGGTCATTTCAAACTATGTGGAACAACCTGAGGTGACATGCAGGATAGTAAAGATGAGCCCCAATGGATCAGCAATAGGCTCCAAACGACCAGGAGCAGTGCCTGGAGTCGGAGGACGATAGACAGGGATGCATGATGTCAATCGCATACTGTTGCGGTTGAAAATGTTTGTCTTTGAGCCTCTGAATGTGAGAGTAGTACTAGCGACGGAACTGAAGTTATTGCCCGTGTGCATTACAAATATTAGTGTCGAGAATGGTGGAAAATAGTGATAAAGTAGCCTAGCTGATGGTGACCTGTAGTGCTCTGTAACATTGTTTCAAACATCCGATTAGTGAGTAGAATGGTAGGAACATCCAACCATAAACCTGCGTACTTACCAGGCCAGTCTGTGTGTTCCGATTTATCACTGGAGGCTGTAGGCTATTCCGAGTCCCTGTTTGGGAACGAAATTTTATCTAGAGGAGCTGTAAGACACGTGTATCATACTTGCGCGACTCAGTGCGATTGATTACTGCGTCGAAATGTGGGCCTTAGCTTTTGATGGCATTGAATGGTAAACGGAAGGGGAAGTTGTCGAAGATCGGAGGGTGAACAGTAGTAACGGAGGATCTTGAATGATCGCAATTCCGTGTTCGAGTCAAATCTTTGGCTGCATCTTTGAACGAGTTGGTGCTATACGTACCTTCTAGCAGTAGTGCTAAGGCTACGAGCCTGCCAGTGTACCATTGAGGAAGAAGCACAGCTGGAAATTTAGACGCTTCACAAGTTTATATCGGCCAACTCCGGCGCTCAGCTGCCGTATCTCAATCTTCACTACAAACGTATCATAAATTCCTTGAGAATGCAAGGCCGTCTCGTCGTATTGAATTATGTCTATGATACTGGAGCCGCGTGAGACGGCTGCGTTTGAAGGAGATTGACCAGCCGACAGGAGGGTGCCAGTGATTGTTGAATTGCAGACGTCAGACAAGAGATTTATCCGCACTGAGTTCGCCGTAGGCATCGTAACGCAGGTGAGACTCCTAGGCGAGGACGTATATTCATATCTATGCAGGAGTAAACTGCGCGTGAGTTTGCAAACCTTGCGGGCGAAAGTACTACTACACGATAAATTATTGTTTTGACGGTGGTGACGCAAGTTTACACCAGATTTTGTACAGCATTGCTTGAGCTATCAAGAGATCTCACTATACGGCCATCTTTTCGCATCCCGATTCCGTTACCTCCATATTTTTATCCAAATCCTCTCTTATCATGGAGCCGTCCGCAAGGGAGTCCCAGACCAGTGTCGTCAGAAGAGGATCATTTGAGACATGTGGGAAGTCCTCTTTTGGGTCGTCCCAGTGATCGTTCTGGGCAGCATCGTGAGACGTCCAGCTCAGTGATGCTCCTAAGTTTCCAACAGTGCGCACTGCGAAGCTCGCATGACTGAAAGGCTGAGAGCCATCAGACAAATTGCTACCATCCGACAGATACGACTGTCGAAGGCTCAGCAAGAAGCGAGAGATGCAGATAGAGATGATTCTTTCCTTTCCTATCAGTGCTCATATCTTCGCTCTCCAATAGATTAAAAACGCACGGATCTGTCATAGGACTTGCGACCTGAGGTCCCCAATCAGTGAATGCATTGATGTGGGAGTACTATTGATACTGACCCCAAGCCCAATCGGGACCGTTGCAGAAATGGTAGCTATGCTTGATACAACGGTCAGCACTGTATATTGGCATGAGCCTGGCAGGTTTAAACGCTCACAGAAAATACACCGTTCCTAACCGTTGGCGTATTAGTTGATGATTGTAGTCTAACACTGGCAGCCATGGATACATACCATCACGAAGAAGAAGCCTTGTCAAAGGCAGGGCAATATCCTTTTGAGATAGCACCTTGAGAGCTCTTGCGGTTGTCTTCCAGGTCAAGACTAGCACGACTAGTTCCGTCACAAATGTAGAGCATACTTCGAGGATGTCTATCTCAAGAATATTCAGAAAAGGACCGAGGAAATTATACGACTGAAGGACTTACATCTATCAGACGTTCGCACAATAAGATTAGTGATTTTCATTTGTTCTAGTGGAAGAGAAACCCACAACACATGGGTAAAAGAGTTAGACACGGCGCATCCAGCGAACGGCGGCAAGGCGGCTTGAACAGACAACTTTGAGCTCTCATACTAGCCTCCCGGTCAACACACTGATGTTACGATAATATTCCCGAAGTTGACACTCACCGCGATGAAACCCGGATTTAGCAGGCCAAGAAAAAGGACCACCGCTGCGATGAGACGGTTCTCTGGACATATAGCATACGCACGGAAGGAGGCCATCGCTAGAAAGTTGTGTCAACGAGGGTATGCGAGGGGCAGTAGTAGCATGCACCATACCGGCGAGTACGAAGTATAACAACGCGGTGGAAGCCATATCAATCTGAACCGCGGCAGTGCAGCTGAAGCGAATTCAGCATACTACGAGGAAACTAATCATGAAGCTCCTGACATCTGGAAAATAACTTGTTAGCACCAGTACTGGAATCTTGATGTAGACGGACGTACTTTATTTGCTGTCTCCTCGGAATAGCGATCCCATGAGATCATTTGAACCAGAGCCGCGGCACGATCCAGCAAATATGCATATCGATTTAGTAAAAACAGGATAGTTACACCCGAAAGCTTGCGCTGCCATATGCATCGAACCTCGTCGGAGAATGTAATACAGTAATCGTAGTAGACGATCACTTGTAGTCAATAGCCTAGATGAGCTTTCCGTGGTAGTATTGTGCAAATGTAGCATGACTTGCCTGTAGCGGCGGTTTGAAAACTTGACTCAGCTCTCCTGATAGCGGGAGGCGTGTGAGTCGCAGAATTTCATAAGTGCAATCACGGGTAGACTGTGCATACCAGGAGCCCAATCCGGATGCCTGCAGATTGTCTAGAATATCCGCCATATTGAAGACTACGACACCAGCGTAGGATCGAAGAGGGACAATGGGGGCTATTGCGACGCCACTGGGACTATACCCTCCAGAGTAACTAACTTCGCAGCATCTGTACCGTCGATCATATCGTCGGATAATTCTCACAGATGTGAGAATCGAAGCCCTCTATTCCGAATGTTACCTATCTCCGTTGTGAGAACGCTGGAAAGATACTAGAGTTCGATGATAGTCTCTATACCCCCGTGCGAGGATAGAATTTGACTGGGAATAGGGTTCTCCATACTGGTATGACGGGCGCCGTCTGCCGCCGCGGCTTGTATTGTTGGACAGTTAGGAGGGAAGCAGAGATAGAATCTGTATCTCGCATAGCATCCCCGTGTCAGAAAACCGACTTGATCACATTCACAAGCTTGTAAGGTAGGTGTCTGCCGTGGATTTGAATGAGAATATAACCCCGTGAGATAGTGAGATAACACATACCAAGAATCTCTGGCATATTGCGTGAATAAGGAGCAATACACAGGCCAGGGCCCAATGATGAACTTTGGAAGGCACCGAACTTAAAGTCCTAATGTTTGCAGCCGACTCGGCGGAATCTATCTCAGCTGAGACATAGAGTGTGGACTTGTCCGGATCTCGAATTGTGTTGCGATCTGTCACTGTTGAGAACGTGCGCAAGTTTTTTAAAGCAGTCATGATACTCAACTACTATCACTGCTCATCTGAAGCCGACGCAGACAAGATATCTTCGGGCCGAAACTCGGAGCTTGCGGAAACTATGGGCCGGTCTGGAGATCCTTGCGCGCGCGGCCGTGGCAGCGACTGGGAGCGATTAAAGAAACGAGTAAGAAGATGGTGGTAGTGGGAATGTTCGCAAGCGGACACGATGAGATGGCCCAGTCCTGTGTGATACTACTAGTATACCGGGAACGTTCGGAAGTTCAGAAAAGTTACGCACGTTTGAAGTGGCGGAAATTACCCCGTGTTAACTACACGGCGGAATGTGCCGAACGTTAGCCCGAAAATTAAATTTTCCGCGCCCTCTGCTTTTTCTACCGTCATGAGTCGGACTACACTGGCATAGCTACATCAAAAACTCATATCTATTGAATATAGCACCTGGTTTTGGGTCCCCCAGCAAAGTTCCCAGGAATCATCTGGAATCATTCGCTGATACTAAGCTATGTATTTCTTCCATCTCGTTGAAGTCTGTAGGTATTCTCGACTACTGCTTCCAGCACTGGGGCAGTGACCAAAGGGTCGTTTGAGATATGCATCACGTCCTCGTGTTGTTCATCCCAAAGCTCTTCCATAGAAATTTCGTGAGACACCCAGTCAACTGGCGCTCCTAGATTTCCGACAAGGCGCGACACAAATCCGATACTTGTGCCGGTTCGCAAGGTGTCTGGTGCTTCATCTTCATCGGAGAGATATGCTTGCCGAAGACCAAGCAGGAAACGAGAAATGCAAAGGGAGATGATGCTACTTCTTTTAGTCAGTATTTGCATTAAGCTTGTTGAAGTTGAAACGTTGATGACTGACGGATCTGTCATAGAGCTTGAGACCTATTCGAATCGCACTTGATTAGTGATATATTGAAATGTGAAAGTTGTGACTAACCCCAAGTCCAATCGGTACAATGGCTGCCGCCGCGCCTGCACTAAGCAACAACGTTTTATCATGCGAGTCGCAAGGCTCTCAGGTATGTCGCTCACAGAAAATACACAGTTCCTGATGGCTGATCATGAAATCTATGAGCTATCTAACCATAGCTAGACACTCACCGTCGCGCAGGGCAAGTATCATCAAACGTGTGGAAACGTCTATCTGGGATAGCGTCTTTAGAGCTATCGCTGTTTTATCCAAGTAAGAACCAGGACAGCAAGCTCGGTTGTAAATGTGAAGCACACTTCCGAGACATCTATCTAGAATTATCGGACTTGGCCAAGGACAGCAGGGGTTTTGGACTTACAGCTGCCAGTGGATAGTATGAGGTAAGTCGTATATTCCAACCGCAGGATGAGTTGATACTCATAAGTTACCAGCGCTGTAGTGTGCCCAGACGCATCAGGTGAATGGCGGGGATGCTGCTGAGATACGAAGTCTTGAACTGTCAAACTAATAGTATGTGAAGGATCGATCTCCTCCACACCAAGTAGCGAAACTGTGTTATTAGATTTCAATGATACTAGTATACGCTTCGTCACGGTGTACTTTCCTTAATACACTTACAATACTAGTCAAAAGTTTGATGAACAAAGTCATCGTGTTCATCATTTAGCCTATCGCAACTCGGACGGTGCAAAGCTGCACCATACAGTCTATACTACTACGGTCATAGGGCCAACTTGAAGTCTGCTGAACATTATGGCGAGTGAGTTGCAAGAACGATTGACGCAATGTAAAATCTATTCATCATCCGCAGTCACGATGAGACTGGTGATTGCATCTTGAGGACAGGAACCAATAATACTACAATTGCAAGCCGGGATCACAGCTGTGATATCAGTGATATCATCCCTTCTGGC
Organism: Hermanssonia centrifuga; assembly: GCA_001913855.2. Taxonomy (NCBI): domain Eukaryota; kingdom Fungi; phylum Basidiomycota; class Agaricomycetes; order Polyporales; family Meruliaceae; genus Hermanssonia; species Hermanssonia centrifuga. Next base: position 12,095 of record MLYV02000266.1, read on the forward strand.
CTACCACTGCAAAGTATCAGATTCTGTTCATAGGCTTACCGCAAGACGATAAAAGATAGGGATATATTGTGCTCCGAGTCAGATGCTATAGATGCAGTAATACCCTCTATTCTACTTGAATTCTGGCATTTTCTGCAACTGCTAGTGAATCTAATACAAGAGTGGTTACTAGAGGATCATTGGATATATGTTCTGCGTCTTCTGCGAAGTCGTCCCAATCGCCTTCCATATGAAACCCCCTGGATGCCAAGTTGATTGGGGCTGCTAAATTTCCCACAATCCGCGTTGCAAATCCAACGCTTGTGTGGGTCTGGGTGACGTCCAAGGTTTCGACAGCGTCAGAAAGATACGCTTGCCGAAGACTGAGCAAAAGGCGAGAGGTACATATAGAGACAATTCTGAAAACATATTAGTTATCTGAGTGTCGTCCAGTCAAGAAAACCACTAACGGATCAGTGAGAGGGCTTGAAACCTAGCAAACCTATCTATCAGCGAGATGTACACAAATTCGAAGAGAATCACTTGCCCCAAGCCCAATTGGTACCACCGCCGCAAGTGTGGCTGCACTGTAGGTTTCTGTGAGTTTGAACGTCAATTTTCTACTGTACGATCATTCTTACATGTAATAGCATGTGCCTGAGAGGGAAATACGTCAGAAGGATATGGAATAGTTGAAAAAAGCACGCGCCGTCACGAAGAAGAAGAGTCATCAACGGGGTGTCCGCTCTGGCCTGAGATAATTCGTTCCGCGCTCTCGCCGTCTTCATCCAGGTAAGGACGAGGACAGCTAATTCCGTTACCAGAGTAAAACACATCTCGCAGATATCTGTTGCAGCATCATTAACGGGAGTAGGGGAGTGGTTAATAGATATAAATCCTACAGCTATTGCCACACGCATAACGATCAATAAATATGTATCATCACATGTATGTGGCGCGGACTTACAAGACACCGGTAAGGTGGTCACGGATGAGACATCCAGTGGATGGAAATTGTGCTGGTTCGATATCAAGCCTTGAACTCTCGAACTAGGGAGAAATCATCAGTGTAGAAGATGTGTATCAATGGATTGTGGCTCACCGCGATTAAGCAGGGATTCATTAATCCTAGGGAAAGAATGACAACGGCAGCCGTACGATTTCTGGACCATATTGCATAAACACGTAAAGACGACAATACTAAGTATGCGCATCAGAACTGAAACTTAAAAACTATGAATCAGAGGACGACACACCAACAACGACAAAGTATAAGCACACTCTGGCGCCTGAGTCGATTTGAACCACAATATCGCAGCTAGAGAAAGCTTAGTGTCATGGAAACTGAGAATCGTAAACATCATGATTCTTACATCTAGGGCAGAGTAACGATTAGAGTACTACTTATTCTGGGGATAGTGGATCTTACCTTGTGGGCTGTCTCTTCTGAGTACGATTCCCATGAAAGGACTTGAACGAGAGACACGGCGCAATCCAGTAGATAAGCATAACGATTGATAAGAAATAAGACTGTGACTCCTGAGAAGCTGCGTTTCCATATACACCGAATTTCTTCAGAAAAGGTTATACAGTATTCGTAATACACGAGTACTGTATGATGTGAGCTATTAGCAAGTATCGAGAGATAGATCTAGGTTGTGTACTCACTGGCCGCTGCCACCTCAAAACTTATTTCAGTTCTCCTGAGCCGTAGCAGAAGTAGATTGAGACCAGGTCAGGGTTAGATGAGCCGTCATTAGGTAACGCTTACCGTAGGTTTAAGCCATACGTCTGGTCCAAAATATCGGCCATAACAGTTGTAGGTTGTCCTATAGACCACGGAGAGGCAGCGGGGGCATGCAGTGATACCGTCTGTGGAAGGTCCGCGCCATACCTGGGACATCTTATAAGCCTTTCAGTCTACCTGTAATTGATCATCATATACAGGCCCTTGCCATAGATCTGGAAAGGGAGAAGTTCTTGATAGAGCGTGTACGCAATGTAGATTTATACGGCAGATATCTGGAAACTCCTTCTACCAGTATACCTTTGTATCAATATGGGCGGCGATGAATGGATTCAGTATATAGATTCTGTATGACAGAATAATGGCTTCAGTAAGTAACGACTGGAAGATCGTGAGCGTGATGAGATGATACCGAGTTGCTACAGTGCCCAGGGTTGTCATCCACCGCATTGTATACACCCTTCCTGAGTACACATGCCCTTTGAAGTATTCCAGAAACCGATGAGCGCCGAACTATTTCTGACGTGAGCGGTTATAGCGCTCGATGCCATCGGAGCCGGTCGGCTTCCCCCGGATAGGTTCGCGTGATGTGAAAATCACCAAAGCGCCTGCCGCATGCAGCCCAAGTCGATCTGCAGAATATTCAAGTTCTCAGGCCTGCAGACTCGCCGAAAGTGCACACGGAAATACTAATATTATTCCGACAAGTGGAGGCAGCATTCGCCAACTCTTATTATCGACTAGTCACGCTAATTTCCGGCTGCGGCATGAATATTCAATATCTACGCTGAGCGAGCGCGCAATCGGCGTGACAATCATACAGAGGTACATTTCTGATATACGCAACTTTGCACGAATCGGGTTCAAAGCATTGTGTTGTAGTCATATTCCCAACTTGTTTTTCAGTTCGTCGTATGTACAGCCGATAGCCTTCGAGACAATCAAGCGACGGGGAAAAACACTTCTATCACAACGACGGTGATACACATAAATACGACAACTAAATGTCGTTAGCCCGTGCTTCCTGCAAATCTCATGTTCAAATCTTGTAAGAGAGTTGGGTGAGGTAGACTTACCAGATAAATCTTCAGTAGGGCTCCTCTCCAGATAAAGCTTTACCATGACACCCGTCATAAAGGGGTCATGGGATATATGCATATTGTCATCCGCTTGTTCATCCTGGTGCCTCTCCTCGCGCAAGTCAAGGCCCGTAGGAGCGCCAGAATTTCCGATGATACGAGATGTTACACTTATCTTCCTAGTCTCTATAGGTACCGATGAAGGCGAGCCATTGGTAAAATGTATCTGGCGGAGCCCAAGCAAAAAGCGCGAGATACAAATAGAGATGAAGCTATCAACGAGCTTCAGTCACGAGTATTTTTCGTAACCGGTTCGTACTTACGGCAGCTGGACGACGTCAGCGGTGGAAGTCTGAATTGTCGTCAAGTACTTCTATACATTAGATCAAATTTGAGGTCACTACTCGCCTTGCTTATAGTACTCATGATTCCCACAGCCGCGCCCAACCTGTTTTTTATTCTATAAATGAATCAACGGCTAACGGCAATACCGCAGTTGCTCACACAAAGTATAATGTTCCTGGAAGGATGATCACAACGGGATCATGGTCTGATGGATAAACTGTGCAGGGACTTACCATCGTGCGACAAAAGGGAGAGGAACGGGGTCTGTATATTCATTCGTGAGAGGGCCCTCCTAGTCCGTGCCGTCTTCATCCATGTCAGAACCACCACAGAAGACTCGGTAACGAAAGTAGACGCCAGAGAGAGATATCCTAGCCAATACAGTCAGTAGTGAGACGTCAGGCAATCTTTGTGACAATTACCCCTACTCGGCCGATGTGAATTATTTAAACCGTACAGAAAAAAATTCGACCTCACAATATCTTATCAGTCCTTAGAGAGACGCTTGCCTCCGAATTGCATCCAAGACGGGGAGCGATACTGGGGACAAATTTGGCCTTTGCACCGTCATACTGCCAGTGACAGGGAAGAACTGATCAGAGCCGAAGTCCTGGAATAATATTGGCAAACTTACCGCGGTTACACCCGGATTTATCAAGCCCAGGAATAATACCAATGCAGCCAGCTTGTAGCTCTTGCCACATAATACATAGACACGGAGTGCTGAAAATACTTCCAGTCGCCGGAGTTAGGTTTTTAAGACTGATTATTAGGGATGACGTACTAGCGAGGACAGTGTACAAAACACAGGGGGCTAACGTTTGCATTTGCCACCATGCATCACATCTGGCAGGCATGATTGAGTATACAGCTACCAGACGAATATGAAAGACGCAACAGCTAATGAACGAGGGAAATGAGTTATATGCAAAGTATACTCCGAGTCAGAGCTTATTAATTATTACTCACGGAGGTAGGTACAGTGTCCGATCCCCAGATTGCCAGCGGGGATTGTAAGACTTGAAGTACTTGATTTAAAATGAACGTGTATCGATTCACTAGGAAGAGTATGGTGACTGCCGAAAACCGGCCACCCCATATCAAGCAAACCTCTGAAGGGAATGTTATGAAGTATTCGTAGAATACTAAGGCTAGGCACAATTTTAGTCAATGACAAGGGTGGATGATATACGATGCATACCATTAGTAGCCATAGCGATCATGCCATAAGTTTCTCTAGGCAGAGACTATGTTAGTTGAGAGAATCGAACGAGAGATGCACAAGAGAAGCCATACACTTGGACCACATATGAGGCTGGGTAGTGCGAACCTTCTGACATTGTGATGACGACCCAAGGACAAAAGAGAGGATGGCCGCCTAGGATATAGTGTGCAAAGATTGCAGGAGCACTGTTGATTATATCAGAGTAAGAGGGTGGTGCGAAGCACGCACAGCCCATTTCTCATTTTCATCCGCCATCACTCCTTTCAGCGGAAGAAACGCCACAATTTCCATCGAGATGCTATGTTGACATTTCCAGAGGACCGCGTGATGTGTTGGCCACGTCGGAGATGTAGACTTGGCGAAGCCGAAGGATATAGCGTATAAAAGGAGATAATTTCAAGCTTCGGTCAGTGGTATGATGCCAGTTCAAAACATGCATGCTAGTACACCGAAAATGAATGCATTCTGACTCGGACTTCCATTAGTTGAACATAAACACAACGGCAAGATTGACGACTTTCCTGCAGTATATTGCCCGATTTGGGTAACAAAATCTTGACCATCACCGGCGCGCATTGTTGAAAAGCGTGAGAGAGCTCTGCTCACGCCGGCTGTCTTCATGCACATTAGAACCGAACTCAGTCGCCACAACTCGTGGACGCTAGCGTTAGGCTCGCTGACGATTCTATTATGCAAACGATAAGGCCGATCCTCCGAGTCTGATGGAGAAAAATAGGATGTGAGCTTCATGCTCAAGACGATCAAGAGAATCCGCACAATAATATGGACAAGTCTGTGGACGACCAGATTTGGGACCGGCCAGAACTTCTAAGATTATTAGCTAACGAGACATCAAAGCTGAGCGCTGATACATCACAACACTGAGATGGGTTCCCCGAGTCGTCCGAAAGCGCAAGCGGCAGCTCCCGTAGTACACTGTCCGATTCGGATTTAGAGACGTTGGCCAGAGCATGCGACCTGGCTTCTGTTCCCATTCTCGATACTTGAAGGGAGAGAAACTTAACAAGAATTAGGTAGGCAAAGGAATAAGTGCTTACCGTATCACTCTAGAAATCCTACACATCTTCATTCGGATGATACGGCGCCTGTACCTCAGTAATGACCGATCGCCCCAGTAAACGCTTGCCTCTTGAATAATACTGGCATTTCAGTCGATTTACAGGAGCAGAACACCCTCATGATTGAATCGCATTGACCTCCTCACTACGACATCGAAGACACGTATGCAATCGTTCGTAAGACTCAATACATTGAGGTGGTTCGCAGCGTTCATTATCTACAAACGTCCAAAATCAATTTACTCGACTCAATAAGCTAGGACAATACTGACCGAATAGCCTGAGCCCAATCATGCTCAATATCCATCTTCATCTGACAGCTCTAACACAAAGCTGACCATCAAAGGGTGATGAGAAACGTACACAGTCCCGTCCTCTTGTTCGTCCTCGTCCAAATCAAAGTCAACCGGAGCGCCAGAATTTCCAACAATGCGAGACATTACGCTGGCGCTTTCCGAAGGTTGCGATGCGTAGGTCGAGTCTGAGAGGTAGACTTGGCGAAGACCAATCACAAAACGCGAGATACAAATGGAGATGATTCTAAGCCTCTGTCAGTGATAGAGAGCGAGTGTAAAGGCTAACGATCCTCACGGTTGCTCTAGCATACTGAATATCGACGTCTACTGACTTCGTTAACCGGAAATACACCAAAGACGAGGTGACAACTTGCCTGCGGAATATTGCCCAAGATGGCCAACGCAGCACAGAGACTAAACGATGTCAGATAATTGATAAAAAAGATTCTGTGGATGCGCACACGAAAGCAACAGTTCCTGCTCAGATGTATTTAGCAAGGAGGCGGCACGACAATGATTTGACAAAAACCTTACCATCACGAACGAGCAATGTTAAGAGGGGAGTTGCGATATTTGCTCGCGAGAGAGCCCTTCTCACACCGGCTGTCTTTATCCATGTTAGGATCACAACTGCAAGTTCAGTTGCCACAGTGGACGCAAGCGTCAGGTTCGCTAAATATCCCCGTCAGTATCAACCAAGCAGCAAAGGCGCTCTCCTTACAGCTAATCGACCATTTTCAGTCATCGATGCATATACAAAGAAAGTCAGAACTTACATCAATTCGTTTAACGTCGGATTGACGTTATGTGTGTCTATAGAACAAGCCAAGGGGGCAGAAATACTATTAACTTCTCTAGTTATTGCACCGTAATACTAATAAAGAATAGTTGATTAGATTGCAGGTATAATTCGTAGGCACACTTACCGCGGTTAAGCAAGGATTTACCATGCCTAGGAACAATATCAGCGCAGCTAATATATAGTTCTTGTCCCAGAGTGCATAGACACGAAGCGCGGAGAACACTTGAGTGTCGCTAGAATCAGGTTTTGACTACGATTGTAACAGATATTACGCACCAGCGAGAACGCCGTACAGAACGCATTGACCCACTGTATGCCCTTGCCATACGATGTTACACCTGGACAAAGACAGTTTAATAAACGATCAGCATACAACTTCGAGACAACCCAACAGCTGGGGCACAAAATCTTCAGCGGAAAACCACCGGAACCAGATAATACGACCTACAGTGGTGATTGAGATCAAACCTTGCTCCTGCCCCCAGAAGCACGCAATGCCAAGGATTTGGTTTGAAAGAGTTGTGTATCGATTCAACAGAAACAACACTGTGACTCCTGAGAATTTGCCCCTCCAGATGAAACGAATCTCGTTGAGAAATGTGAGAGAATACTCGTAAAAGATCAGAGCTGGTAGTATGTGAAAGTTCAGTCTACAATAAAATATCTCATAGTTCTCGCACGCACCTGCAACCGCTGCATCGCAGAAGATGTCGATCCTCCTGGTAACATCAAATCGAAAGTCAGAAAACGGGAATGTGTATATACACCTGAATACTCGCGCTGGGATTAAGGCTTCGTTCAACGTGAACGAACTCATTGTTTTCGTCAATGAAACGACGAGCTACGTAGTGGAAGGAAGGATGTGGGGCATGGGATCCACTGGCGGCTTACAGCCTGGCTATCAAGTTGGGAAGCCTTGAGAATCTTTAGAAGCTGATACGCACAGGAATACACCATTGAGGCATCCTGGTATCTCCCCAAGCGCGTCCAAACTTCACAGGAAAATTGGCAAAGAATAGCACTGAGGACAATCAGTCTGCTTCCATAGAAATTCCCAGACGGTGAGAGACAAAACACTGGGAGAGGACCATGACAGGAGCGGAAGAAACAGTGATTTTGTTCATTTTCAATCGCCGAGAAGGGAGCTCTTCACAAGAGACAAGAGGCTTGGAGTGCCAGAGTTTTGGCAGCGAGGTGCCCGCTTACTAGCGAGAAGTCCTGAAGTTTAATGCACGCAGTACAGCCTGTGTAGTAACCGACGCAGCAGACGTACATCTTGAAGTTGGCAGAGACTCGACATGCGGAACAGCGCGATAATGCCATGGTAACAAGAATAAGTAGCATTTCTTATGCACTAAGTATTCCTGGCTAGTCTATAATGATTGAGATAAGAAACCGGGTAAATAAAGCCGCTTGACCTCTGATGACATCAACTCAGGATCACTTCGCCGTGAGTACTCGAGTGAGCATCAGCGCCGAGTTCTGCCTCAATTACGACCATTCTCTCTCTCTTCTCAAACTCCCTAATGTTTACCAGTCGACACACTGCTTAACCCTAAACCGCCTGATTCACATCTCTATCCTGGTGCTTACCTCTGACAATGTGCGACGCTTCGACGAGTTCACGGCGGCCATGTAACCCCGCACTCAAAAGACAGGGTTTGCTGTCACAGCAGAGTGTCCCAACTGCAGCTGCTTGGAATCGGGAGAGGAAGAAAGATGGAGGGAGTACGCGGTCAGGAGCTACAAGTAGATTGTTCAAGGTGCGTTTATTTCCCTCTGTCTTGTCGTCGGGCCACTTTCCTGTCGACTGTCTTTACAGTAGACTGCTCTCCCGACCCCCCGACCACGACCAAGACAAAGTCCGAGCGACACCGGTGATTCAGCAACAAATAGTAGCTCAGATTCTCTGCTCTCGGGTCCTGCAGTTCCACCTGAGTCGTCATCTGATCAAAGCCAACCACCGATTTCTGGCCAAGATTCTTCAGTCCCTCCCTCATCTATACCGCCATCATCTAGCTCCTCACAGTAAGCGATTGCTCGTTACTTCTGACCGCCCATTCAACCCTTTGTAAAATATTATAGACAAAGTACATCTACCTCATTATCGCCCTCTTCCCCGCCGCCGTCATCACTGCCCAGTTCGCAGCAGTCTTCATCTTCTAGCAGCTCTCCTCCATCGTCGTTCTCGTCGACTTCCTCCTCTACGCCTTCCTCTCCCACACAATCTTCGAGTTCAACCACTCCCCAACCGATCACGCCAACATCGACTTCGGATACGAGTTCTAGCTCGCCTCCACCAACGAGCTCACCTCCGACTAACGCAGGTGATGTGATTCAGACGACTATATATTCGACGATTGTAACGGAAGTGAATGGTGTCCAAACCACAGTGCGTATCTATGACTTCTGTTCTTCATCAGTTACTCTAAATCATTATGTAGCTCACCACTGCGATACCTACGACTCTACCCATTACCCGTGATTCCACTCCAATGTCGGCTAGCACACGTCGTGCGATCATAACAGGCTCTGCAATCGGTGGCACGGTTTTCTTCGTCATCCTATTAGTACTTTTCTTGTTTTGCAAGCGGTCGAGCAAGCTTCGGCTCAATTACAAGAAACTCCGTGTCTTCGGTAACAGAAGACGGCGCACAATGCTGCTTGACGAAGATGATGATTTCGACTTGGGCGACCCAGGAATGCAGAGATACACGGACAATCCAGCAGGTCGTCCTTCCTCATACCCTACATCGTTATCGTCTAGTCGATCTCATGGGCAAGTGTTCACTGTACCTGGGGCAGGACCTGGACCTGTGCCATCCCCCCATCTCCTAGGTCTACGCGCGTCAGAATCGGGATCGATCTTTCGTGAGGCTGTGTGGCCACCGCCAGGTGAAGGCAGCCGATTTGTCGACCCTATCGTCGCTGGGTCGAGCGAGGTTGATCTAGGACGAATCGTTAGAGACGTCATGGGTCCGAACATCCTCACTAGTTCTACCCACCCCATGAACCCCATCCTTAATTCCAGCCAGGTCACCATTCAGCCTTCTGTAGCCATAGCCAGCGGCGTTGGCATGCACTCCCGTGCAACGTCCTCCACTCGGCTTCTCCCCTCGCCGCCGTTCCAATCCCCTACTCATTCGTTCCCTGAGGAACCTCCATCGTACGATACGGATGATGAACATCGTGAGATGGAGCTCGGACGTGCACAGTCACCCGATTCTCAGGTGTATTCTATGAGGAGCGCGCCCTTAAGGATTACGAACGCAGGTCCTGAATCGCCGCTGTCTCCTCCCAATGCATTTGCCAATGTATCGGGAAGTCCCAATAAGAACTGGTTAGGGAGAGCGCCTAAGTCTGTGCAGGAACGTGATGAAGAGGTCGTCATGGGCGAGGCAATCTGAAACACACATCAAAGTGTTATAGGGCATATCCCTCAATCCCTTTCGCATCCATGCATTCCAACGGCCATCATGAAGCTCACGATTCTACGACCCACAAAACACATCTACCCTAATTACCGCTCTGCACATCTCTTCCCTATTGCGCTCTGCTTTCATATTACCCTAGACATGACATTCAGAATCGGACTATATCATATATGCTCTCTGCTTTTTTATCATTTATCTTTACTTACTTTGAGGATTTGTTTCGGGACTAGGGATATCATACAAGGACAGGAGCATGAGCGTTCCACATTGAATACGGATATGTTGATTCCTAGGAGTTTGATTGGCATAGCATAACAGCGGATGATAGCTTATAGAGATATTGTTATGTGGGTCTCTGGCTTGATATGTTCGCGGTAATCGTCGTGAACGTTTGCCTGTAGCATAAAGAGCCTATTCCAGCCTCGTCTTCAACGATGGACTGATCGGAGCGTGTACGATGAGTTTTAGTGCTCTGAAAGGTTGGGTGGGATATCTGTTGTTAGCGGATACGGAGCTATGGAAGGCTGCGATGGGAGTCAGGGAGTTACGTCGACAAATTTAACTGAGTTAGTAGTGGGCTCAAATTGAATAAATGCGAGCAGTCTCCAAAAGACGTACTTTGTACAATATTATGTACATTCCGACTGCCTCGCGGATATCCTGTCTGACGCTCGAGCGGTCAAAATTGACATTCCTGAATGCCTCAATCATACAACGAGGCCTACAGTCGTTTCGTGGTTCGTCTTCAACACCTACTCAACGGACTGTATTAGCAACAAGCATGCAGAACAGTTGGCCGTTGTACGTTGACATGACTCTACTACCGGATTGGATCTGACCTGCGTCTCTGATCTCTAACTTGAATGATTGATGACTATTGATGACTCCTTAGTAGTAGGCTGTTCCTCACTATACGTTGATAGATATGTTTCATAGTTGAATGTTTGGATGACGATTGAAACAACTTTGATTTAGGGTCATAGTACTTATGTATGATATATGCCCGTAATATCCGGTATCCGTACTCACTAGTCACTAATGACTAGACCAGCCATCAACCAGGGAACTTGAAGCTAACGCCATTACAGTCCTGCAAGCCGAGAAGACCCTTCTTCCATTAGGAGAGGAACAAAATTCTCTGGCTGCTGAGATTGACTAGCCCAGTGCTTAGTCCTGATTGTCACATGAATACGAACATCTCTGCATTAGTACGTCCCTATCAGTCCCGCGGTTTCTATCCCAGCGGAAGATGATCAAAGAAGTCCCAATGTCGCTTGATATACAAAAACGATATCGTTTGTAGTTCTGCAATGTTAATTGGACTACACTCGCCCCCCTATTTCAGACTGTTGATTTGCCAATACTGACGTTCTATGGCAGATATTTTGGATCAAACATATTCGCTAGGGTCTTGGTGAGTAAATTGAGCTTTTTTCTCTAAGATAAAAAAAGTCTGAGCTTTTCGTGTGTTATTTGCTGCTAGGAGAACCGAAGCTAGCTTCGAAGTTGCTGCAACCGGTATGTCCTAGTATCTATTTGTTGTCAGCCGCGACTCACGAAATACTCATTGGGATATTTCAACCCTACAGTGCTTGTATACTATGAGTATCTCATTACTCTCTCCGACGAGGTCCGTTGCATATGGAAACGAAAATTTACCGGAGTGACTGCCCTTTTCCTCCTCAATCGGTATGCGAATTTATTGGACCGCACAATTTGTCTGGTACAAGTTGTTTCGCTCGCTTCCTACGCTGAGAATATAGCGAATAAAGTGAGCTTGAAATTGTACTTCACCTGACCAATGACGCTTACCACCGACTTAAATGAGATGCAAGTCCGTTAATTGGGTCCTCTGGGTTTTCTTTACACTGAAACTGCACTCCGTAGTTGCAGTGCTGTGATTCACATTGATATGGCAATGTCGGCGCTACTGTATTTCATCTTCGCCAGTATGTTTGACTCGGATTTTTGGCCTCCGCCCGTTGCAAGCCTGATACTGAGCAATATTTTCAGTACTATCCGCCCTCCGTATCTACGCCATGTGGTCGAAAAACTTAGTTTTGACAGCAGTGGTTCTCTGTCTCGGTTTGATAACCCCTTGCCTCTTGTTGGTGAGTGAAAATCCTTTGACTATCGAAACACTTGAATGAACCTTCGCGCCTTCAGTTCCAGAGTTCTAGAATTGGTGTTGAAGCCGTACCGCATCCGCTCACAGGTTGTGCCGTCTGGGACTATCTTACAAGCGTCTTGTGAGTTTGCGAGCAGTTAGACGAAACTATGCTTACTATTTGCTGACAGCTGTAAGAAATTCCGCGCATCCTCAGTTTTCTTCTAACCTTTATTGCGAATAGACTACTCAGAAGTGTCTTTCACGATTGCGACAGAATTGGTGGTGCTCTTATTAACCTGGATAAAGACAACGAGGACGCAGAACGCGCTGTTCCACCAGGGCATCAACTCGCCTTTGGCAATGCTTTTACTGCATGATGGTGAGTTTATAGCAACCCAGCAGATATCCCGGATACATCAGGATCTGACATGGGAACAGGAAGCTTTTATTACGTGTAGGTATCCGCAACGGATCTTGCAATCCATAAATGTCCTAACAGAGATGAGCAGCATGGCATCCATGGCGGCGGCAGTGCCCATTATTCTTGGGGTCAGTGCTATTTTTTGTCGCTCATACATATTTCTCATCGAATTTCTAGTATTCGAGCTCTATAACTAACCCGTAAGTGCAAGATGAAATGAAATGCGGTGGTGAATTCTTACCTAAAAGAGCAGAATCGTCTCCATCTGCATCTCTCGGTTTTTGCTGAGCCTTGGGAAAGCACATCTATCAGATACTGGAGAACAACCCGGGTCGAATCCGTTGCGAACTTCTAGTAACGGTAGATTGACAACGCTGGTTCTGGGGAACTTAGGAGCATCGCTTGATTGGACTTCTTCGGACATTGCCGAAAATTACTAGACGACACAGTGGAGGACCCCCGAAAACTCACACAGAGCTTCGATCCCTGGAGGGCCATTTTTCGGGGTCGGCCTACGGCCGAATTTCGGGGTCTTTCATACAACCTTGACCGATTCAGTCCAAATTTCGGGGTTTCAGGGATCAAACCTCCAAGGAAAACACCATTTTTTGGGTCTGGTTTCCTTTTTTTCGCTCAAAACCCTTCAAAACCATGCATTTTTTTTGTTGCTCTATGTATATACGTAGATACACATGGTATGAATTTCTCCTCCACTCTACAAGCACTTGAATTAGTCACACTGCTGTCTTTTGGCGGTCAGTTCAAGCTCAATGCTATTGTCCATTACTCGTTTCTTTTGGGACCG
>MLYV02000267.1:0-36273 GCA_001913855.2 Hermanssonia centrifuga
CATCGTACTTGCAGGTCGTTGGCCGTCGTTGGGCCTCTTTCCTTCAAACGAGACGCTACGTCAATAAAAGTCGATGACGTAGGTCTCCCCCGCTCCATTTCTACACTCCGCCGCTATTCACTCCCTCCATCATATATAACGACGAATCTTCAGTTGCTACTCAGCAACTCATTTTCCCTTTCTACCACGACCGTCTCGCCCGTTCCCTGCTACCTGGCAGCTACTGATAGCGATTAAGGTAAGTAATCATTTGAATAGCTCACAGTTATGACCCGTCATTTACTCAGACTGTTGTTAGATATACATGCGCTGCCAGTCACAGCGCGCCGCTTGATACAGATCGGCGATGGTGCCAGTGAGTCTTATCATTCTCAACACAAGTGTCTGATGCTGATGCGCTTCTCACTTGTCTAGGTGCTGTAGGACATTTTTTGGGTTTAGGTATGAGCCTCCATAATTGCAAGTCAATGCAGCGTGCTGACTTCACATCCTTGCGACAGGGTATCCATATATGCGCCTATTATTGTATGATATCAGTAGTTACACTAGCTATGATTATTTGTATTGTAAATGCTGCTAAAATAAAATAAAATAAAATATATATTAATATCATATGGTCGGTCTGAATGATTGTATGAAGTGAAAATATGACTACTGATCTAATATACATTATGTGGTATTGCGAAGCTTGTATACCCTCACAAGGTCCAACAGGATTCTCTGCCTTATATGACTCACAATTATCCCGAACATCACAAACCTGACATGCTCGATATCTTATATCATATGAGCACAACTGATAGGTATTATCTTGTATTCAAAATGATGTTTATATGGTCTTACCTCAAATTGTAAAGAAATGTTTATTTTGCTGATGAAAGGGCCTTGCAGCGCACCTGAAGGAGGTCTCCTTGCCTGGTGAGAGGTCGCTAGACACGGTAAAACCAATGGGCGCTCTTGCATTGATTGCTACCGCAGTGCGTGTTTCCTTTTGTGGTAATCTTCTGCATTGTATTGACGTTGTTATCCATGAGGTTGAGCGCGCATTTACTGCATCCAAAAATGGCTACGTGGATCGTAAGCATAGCTGGTTTAGTGAATACAACTGGGGCGATACTTCGCTGAAGTATCTCAAAGCTGTGCGACAGCTTGACGACCACACCTGGAAAAGGATCATACGACGTGCCAAACAGTACTTGCCTCAAGTTGGAAAGCCGAGTGAATTTGCCACACTGAATGCATTGCCCAAGGAAGAAATTGACGACTATACGATCGTGGAGAAAAGGGATGAGCTATGGAAGGACCCAGGAAGCGATAACGACGAAGAGAACGTTGGGGCGGAGAATATGCAGGTCGAGGCTTAGAGTAACTAATTCATCTTATGTCACCGCGCTCAGATCACTGATCATCATCGTGTGTAGGTTTGGCCTCGATCAGGATCGCTCCAACAATCGTATAGAGTTTTCTTTTACTTCTACTAAATCGACTCGTCTCGAAACCTCCCAATATTGCCCCCACTCTGTCTGTCTCGAAGCCTCCCAATGCCCCCACTCCATCTGTCTCAAAGTTTCCCAATTCCCCCACTCTGTTCTAGACCTGTGCATTCCATAGTAGCTACACACGGCAATTTCTATGCAGTTTGTACAAAATAATCATGTTTATTCTGACTATTTTCGGGTGAATTCTAAGACTACTAAGAAAGCTTCAAGCAAGTAAGAAGGAAATAAGTACACTAAGGTAAAGCCGTCTAGGATAAGAATCAGCCGTCTTACTTCATCTTTTCTCAGAAAACCTCATCTGTTCTCAGAAAACCCCCTCTTATCCCAGTGGAACCTACTGACGCGACTTAGAAGCAACTTACCGTCTTAAACTGTCTTAACACCGTTCTAAGACGCGTAAGATGCTTTTGGCGCCGGCGGACGTTTTGCTGATGAACAGACCGGCGCACTAAGTAGCAGAACTCCATAAAGGAACTCAGTGCCCGTGCCATGTCCGGAGGCACGAAACAGACCACAGCCGGTAGATACACCTAGAAGGTCATGGTAAATACAATAGAATACAGAGCGTGATGAATACTCACCTTCATGAGAGCCTTTGAGTCGTCGCCTGTCCACTGCTTGAAGTCGCGGCCCTGTTTGAAGCGTCGCAGGCCTGCAAAGGCAGGGGCTGCAGCAATGCTGGTAACAACAAAGAAAGTATTACAATTAGCATGCAACTCGGAGAGGGAACATGCGAAGCTTACCGTCGATCAATTTGATCAATGATCTCGTTACTTCTTGTCTCCCCATGCGTCAATTTCAGGTACTCATTCACCCACTCTACCAGATGGTCTTTGAAACAACCCTTGATCACTTGATGCAGGAGGTCGCCGGACATTAGTTGGTAAATGTCAGCGCGAGGGAAGTCGTTCGTAAATGGCTGGCAGATCAAACGAGATTTGGATTAGCTATAGTATGAACTCATGAAACAGAAAGGTGTACTTACAATCAACTCTCCTACTACTCCGTAGCCATCCCATAGCTCTTTAAGGCTGAACCCCTGGATCAGCAGTTCTGTGTGTTCTCGTGAGCGTAAATCGGGCCCTTTGTATTGATCTTCTAAAGACTCGCGTGGGGTAGGGCATCTAGACAATAGAAGGATTAGAAAAAATGTAAATAAAGCAGACCCGGAACACTCACGTTATGCACCACCCCTGGACGGTGTTCGTTGCAAGTATCTGTTCCATATAATCAGCAATGTAAGGGCCTAACCCATAGATGGCCCTTCTGAAGTGGCCGTCAGGGCAGCAGACCACATCAGGCTTCAGCATGAAGCGCTTCAGTGGGCTTAGGATGGTAGCGAGGCTGCTATGAAACAGCTGCCGACGGAACTTGCGGAAGACAGGATTTTTTGCGTATTGCTTCTCAGCTGTCGCATATCCACACATATTCAGTACCGTGGGCAGTAGATATTTGAGAAATGAAACTTACTTTTGGGGATTGCTAGAAAAGCAATCACAATCACCGCGTTACGGTGAGCCCTTCGAACGTTGTTCCAAACGTTCCCTAACGACATATAGAGGGGGTAGTAGTCGTTCTGGCCAGTTGCAACTGACACCGTGGTCTTGTCAGATCCCAGAACAAATGGGCAAAACATTGCCCCATGTGTGTCGGAATCGACTGCAATGGTGTCCTATAACAGGTTATCAGTCGTTGCGAAAGAGCCCCACAGTGAACAGACGAAAAACTTACCGCCTGGGTCCATGCCCAGTCTCCAGACATCAAGTTCGTGTACCGGCGTTTGAGCAACCCGGTGTACTCACGATAAGGCGTGATATCAAACTCATCTGCAAAGTCAGAGTTCAGCAGCATGTTGCGAGCGCATACCAATGTATCGCGATGCGATATCTCATATGTAGCGACCATCCAAGGCGGAGGATTTGCAGGTAAGGCGCCCATGTACTTGGCTGTTATTGTCGTCCAAGGCGCGTCGCCAAGAGGGGTAGAGTCAATGACTTGTAGCATGTCGTGTATGCTGGCGAAGGGTGGTCGGCCACCGTACGGCACCAGAGAAGCGGCCCATAGCTCCAGTAAGAGGTTGACGTTCGCTTGGCCCATCTTGACACGCTGGAATAAAAACTCGGCTGTCTCGAATTCGAGCCTGGAGTTGTAAGGGGTCCAATCGGTGTCCAAGCGTGCTTGTGGGAGAGGTCGTGCATTGGGGTCTGATAAGAATTGACCGGAGCTATTGCATGGGCAACCTGGAGAAGTAATCAGTGGAAAGTTCTAAAATTGCAGTTCAATGAAAGAAAATGGTACCTACCGTTTAGTTTGCTGTGAAACTCATAGTACAACCCCTCGGGATTTAGATCATTGACAGGGATGTTGTCTGGGGGGGGGCTAAGAGACTGCGGCCTATTATTGGGCTGTAGCACGGGCTGCACAGGGAGTACATGTCCGTGCGGTCGACTGTGGTATGTATGGCGGTGTTGTGTGAGTCCTGACGTGTTTCGAAACACGCGTTTGCAACTCGGGCATGGTAGGCGTTGGATATTGTACTGTGGACGCTCCATAGTCGTTGTGTGAATTTTGAGAGACTCGGAGGTAGCGGTGGGGGTGCTGGAGGCGGCCGATGCATTTGCAACACGGGATGTTCACCCCATCAGGCCTAGTAAATATATTTGTCAGTTATTCGTCACAATGTTGGAGCATCCTTCAAGGAAGTGATGCTCCTGTCGCGTACCTTTGTTGTCTCCTTGCCTTTTTCTCGCCGTCTCCTCATCTCTCGTCTCTTCGTCTCAACCTCCACTGCACTCAACTGAGCATCTCTGGAACTATCGCTTTACCTTCAATCGTCCTAGATATGGTCAATACTCGTCCTTCCAACGCTTTGGCCCACCCTGGGCATGCTCAGCTCGCGCCAAAGCGCAAACGTCGCACGGCCGCCGAAATGAAAGCTGCAAAAGAGGCGGAGGACTCAGCAAAGGCGATTGAAGCCACTAAGTTGACTCAACAAGAGCAACTCTTGCTTCGCATTGCCCAGCTGGAGAATCAGGTAAAGAGCCAGCCAGGCGCTGGTCCGGTTCGTCCCCCACTCGCAGCCGAATTGGTCACCAAGGGCCAACGTAAAGGCGCCAAACTGTCTCAGCGCATTGACGAGGCAACGCCAGCAACGCAAGGTACTTCTGCGGAGGGGTTAGCATCTGGAGAAGCAGGCAAGAAGGTTAAGAAGGCACGCACCATGGGTAAGTACACTCGCGCAGACGTTGCTACCATACGCGCAGCGTTGAGTAGCCCGACCCCCATGGGTGCGCGGCAGAAAAATATCGTGGCTGCTACTGCTATCAAACGGTGAGTACCCCCGCTGTCACATACCGATGTTTGCACTTACATGGACCTGAAGAGACCAGCAAGCGAAGCGCAAGGCTGACGATGACATAAGCACGTAAGTCCTTGTATCCTCATCACAAAGCATGTCACGGGCTTACCTTTGTTCAGTGGAAAGACCTCCAAGAAGTTGAAGGGACGGCGAGTGTCAGGGTTCACAGTTGCCGGCGCTGGTCAGAAGGGACAGAACATTGTCCTGGGTGGCAAAGTGGCTAAGGGGGGAGCAAGCCAGTCGTTTGACAGCTCTCAGAGCACGCTCCAGACGAGGACTGCCGACGACATCGACGAATACAGCGACAGCGACAGCGATAGCAACCACTTCGAGGAGCTCGACGACTTCAGCGACGATGAGTATGAGGAAGAGTTGATGTTGGTGAAGGGGGAAGAGAACGATGCAATCCTTATCAGCGACGATGAGGATGATGTCGCCATGGGGGAGAACGATGGTGCCATGGGGGAAGGAGAGAACATGGAGGCTGATAAAGGGCGTCAGTACGGCCACCGCATGACCACACAGGTGAGTGATAGCAATGATAGATAAACAAAGAAAGACTCACGCTTGTTTAGGGAATGGTCTACATCATTGATGAGTCCTCGGAAGAGGACCTCGCGCCTGATGATATCCTTCCGTGGCGCCGTGCATGTTTCGGAGAGAGGACCAAGAAGGCCACTCAAGACGACTTACCGATCCCTCGCGAACTCCACAAGACGTTCGTGAAGATCTATATCCGGCGTGTCGTGAAGTGGCTGGGGGACCAGCCAGTTGCATTTGCAATCTCTGTTATTGACTTTCTGCAGGCTATGCGAGACGCGTGGTGTGAGACATTTCCCCACCACCCTCATCACATCGTGATGAAAAGCGCTGTCTATGATTTAGTAAGTGATGAGTATATATCAGATGAAGAAACTGACCTTCCTCATTGATCGTTAGACGATGCAGAAAACTTACGAATGGCGCGGTGTCATTGGTCGCCTGGGTATTACATTAGTTACAGACTATTTCAAAACGAGGACCGACCTTTTAACTGAGCTTGACCGTATGATCTATGTGGACGAGATGCTCAAGGGCGGCTGCAAGCTGCCCTTCCTGTATGCGCGGACTAAGAAGATGCCTGATGGCGAGGTAAGTGTCAAAGTATGACATCATAGCCAACAGACACTCACTATGTTATTGTGATCGCAGATCGGCGTGTAAAGATGAAGTCGCTGGGTCTTTTCCAAGGACCCCTTATCTTGCAAGGACTAGCAGCTCACCTCAAGATGACCTACATCCCAGGTGAATATACCGATCCAGATGTGTTTCCAGTCGGCGCTTTAGCGATCATTGCCACTGCAGTAAGTCCTTCATCGAAAATATTGATCTGTATGATTAAAATATTTCGATTTAGATCGAACACGGCTTAACTGGCTTCCGATCGGGAAATTTCACCACGGGCCGAGTCTATCATCAGTTCCGTCACATGTACTGGGGCCATATTGCGGAGAAATACCTTCACAACACCAAGAACTGCGTTCGGCCCGAAACATGGAGGATCATTATGGCGCGCGCGGCACGTACTGCCACTCCAGTGGCCATCCGCAAGGAGTTCAAGGACCTGGTCAGCAAATTACCCTCGCAGGAGATGGTCAACGACGATTACGCACTTCAAGACAATACCGATGACAAGTGGGACATGGATGTCAAGGGCAATCATGGTGTTGGGGTGGGATATGCAGATGCGAGTGTTCAAGTCAAGATTGATGGTGTGAAGGAGGAGGTCGGTGGGTAGTAGGCTCGGAGACGATCGTCTCAGCCGTGGATGGGATTTGCGCGATCAAATAATCTTTGATCATCTAATACTACTCCGCAATGTCATCAGTAGTTTACTTCGCAATTTCATGTGTATTATCAGGATTTTATTAATAAGTTTGTATCAACAAAAGTGGTACATAAGAATTGTACTGTACTAAGTGCAATAACTACTTTACTAAGTATAGCTCTACTTTTCCAAGTTACACAGCTACTTACGAGCCTCTTTTTCAGGATAATCTACTGTACTCAGAGATCGTCAACTTTGTGCGCTTAACGTCTAATATAGCAAATAAGCGGCGCTAAGACCGCTTTTAAGTTGCTGAGGTTTTGCTGATGTGCATACCCATCGAAGTTCAGCTTACCATCCGCGCCGGTTCTGCGTCTACCCGGAACAACTCCAATTCGATCATCCACTAGCGAAACACCATTGTACTAAAAAAAGCAAAGGTGTATGATTTACAAGGTCTCGGAGACCGAGATACCTCACTGGCCCTGCCCCGAGGTTGTTTTACTAATTGGTATACAAAGGCGAAACCCTTTGTATGTGGAGAAAGATAAATAGCTCCTGATCGTGTTCTGTGTCAATAACCCTTCCCTATCGTATAACTTCAGATCGTCGCGACCACAAACTCGAGCATGTCGAATGATGTTGGCAAGGAAGTCATAAACTACACCGCCCAACGAGTTGTGTTCACATCCACTAAGCCCTTCAAGGAGGTTCTGGCGGCATTGGATGAAGAGTTGAACAAGGACAAGGCTGGCATGCGCGTATTGCAATTGCTTGCGACTGCCACCAGCAAGGAGGAGATAGAGCAGCAACTTGATGCGATGCTAGATGGGAAGCGAGACTTTCTGCAAGTGCCCCCAATACGTCTGATGACCGTCACGATGCTTATCCAAAGCGACATGCAGATTTTTCTCCGCCGGTTCCCATGCCAGATGGATGAACATCCTGAACGGTGGCAATCCCCAGCTCGCTGAGACAGTTGTGGTCACACTAGGCAATCCTCTTATTGCCAAGAATATAATAGTCCATAACATGCAGGCTGGGTTGTATGTTCCGCCGAAGATACTGGTACAGGAGACAGGTGACAGTGGGACGAGAATCGTATATGATCTGCCGAGCTCTCTGATGGGTGGGGGTAAATTGGAGGGAGATATGGAGACAGCGGCACTAGGGTTAGATGGAAAGTTGGAAAGAATGGTGCAGAAAGTACTAGGTGGTGTTACCGGCCCCCGTTCAGCATATTAGCAGTGAGGCAGACGACTACGCAAGTTTCAACACTTGTTTTGTACTAGTAGTAACTAAGAGAAGTAGAGAGACACCTAGAGGCCTACTAGACACAGGCGACTCACTATGGGGTTAGGGTATGATTGCGTAATAAACACGTTCCCGACGCTCCCGGCGATCTTTCGCAATTTCTGGGTAGTGCGCTTTTGCGCGCTGCAGGCACGACCACAGCACCCAGCCAAGCCATAGTTTATACTTCCTGCTACTATCATCGATACTCAGGTTAGGCTCTATCGTGATAGATGCTCCTGAGACGGCGTGCTAATGGGCCGCGGTATGATTCCGACAATGCCATTAACATCGCGCAAGCAGACAAGGAACCTGAAGCCCCGCATGACCACGAGCTCGAACATCCGGGAACAGAATCGGCACATAAGGCGGAGAAGTTGAAGAGCGAGGGGAACAGGGTACGTCGTGCAATCCAACCATGCCTATATTATGACTGGAATCAATCCTTGCGCAGAATGACAGGCGTTTCTACGCGACTCGTAGATTTTTATTCCCGTTGGGCATTATTGGTGAGCATCTATATGCAACATTCATTCATATATCTCCTTTCGAACTCCAATATGACACGTTAAGAATCCGACGGCCACTACTTTGAATCTTTCGGTACTGGGTGCATTTCTTGTGTTTTGCCGTCTTGGGTCTGAATGTCTGCTCGTACATTCCATGACGTTATATATCCTTCCCTGCATTTTGACCGAATGGCATCTAAATATCTCTTCTAGTTGGGATCCTCTTGGGGTTCATCCTTATTCAGCCCTCAGACCTCACCGATTTCCAAACTCACCTCGCATTGCTTCTTGATGAGTTTGAGTTTGAGATTAGCATGCCTCAATTCCCACAACTCGACTTATCAATGGTTGAGAACGAATGGCGAAAGCTCCGTAGCAGCATACCCGAACCATGGAAACTCAATAATAATGGCCTCGAATTTACTGTAGGGGAAGCTATAGCGTCTCGCGGGCTGACGGCGAAGTATCCTATTGTACTTGTCCCGGGGATCATTTCTACGGTGAAGTTCTTGCAATCGACTAGATTCGGACGAAGGCGCTGACACTATCACAGGGCCTGGAATCCTGGTCAACGACGCCAGAATATCGTCCTTTCTTTCGCCAGAAAATGTGGGGCGGGTTCTCTATGATCTCTCAGGTTACATTCAATCGTGAGAAGTGGATGAACGCCCTGTTATTGGACCCCGTAACTGGTCTCGATCCACCCGGTGCGAAGGTCAGGGCAGCTGAAGGCATTGATGCTGCTAGCATGTTTATTCAAGGCTACTGGCTGTGGTAAGTTGAGGTATCAAATATATCAATATCACGAGAATTAAGTATCACGTAGGTCGAAAATCGTCGAAAACCTTGCTGTCGTTAACTACGACACAAACAATCTGCACCTTGCACCGTATGATTGGCGGTTGTCATATTATAACCTCGAAGTTCGCGATAGCTATTTTTCAAAGCTGAAGACAACCATCGAAGGCTTTAGGTGAGAGCTCCCACAATCCCTGGGTTGTTGCCACCTCAAGTCGGATCTTTTTCCGTACATAGAGTACGCGAAGGCAAGCGGGTAGTCTTAGCTGCGCATTCTATGGGGAGCACGGTACGACATACTACCGCTTACTTTGAACGGCGCTCAGTCTTGTTGTTTAGATTCTTTTGGTAAGAAGGCATTTAGTGCCACGTATGTACCTTGGCTGACCGAATCATCGAGCGCGCTAGTACTTGTTTGTGACGTTCTATTCCCACATAGCCATCGACGTTGACCGTTGCTCTGTAGCTTCAAGTGGGTAGAATCGCCAGCGCATGGAAATGGTGGAACAGATTGGGTCGAAGTAAGTATTTGTATTGATATACCTTCCATCAGTCTAAGCCAATAACGGAATGCTATTTTAGACAAATGTTGAGGCCTTAATCACTATCGCAGGAACGCATCTCGTGAGTCCCCCCATCTTCAAACTCTCGGAACGTTGTTTTTATCTACGTGAGCTGCAGGGTGTCGTAAGCTCTTAATTGTACCTTGTTCACTCCTCTCGGGAGCATAACCTGTTTGGATGCTAGGCAAAGGCCATGGCGGCTTTCCTTTCCGGAGAGATGAAGGATACCGTCCAGATGAATCCTGCTGGTGCCTACGGTACGTCTTTTACAGCGGGTCCTTCTCCTCTCTGACATCTCGTAGTACTCGAGCGTTTCTTTTCCAGACGAGAGCGCCGCAAGCTCTTCCACAGCTGGCCAGGCAGCGCCAGCATGTGGATTAAGGTATGATGATGTGACATGTTATATGCACTGAATTTACTCCTTTGGGGGGCTTTGCAGGGCGGAGATGCGGTGTGGGGAAACGCCAACTTCGCGCCGGACGACACTTCAATAAACAATTATACACACGGTGCCCTTGTAGCCTTCCGCGATTCCATACTTCAAGAAACGAGTAATGCAAGTCTCGAGAACATGACTGCAGATGCTGCAGCATCTTGGATCTTGGAACGAACCCCATCGCATTTTCAGGTCAGACCTTCAAGCAGGGGGGGATAAGAGTATGCAACTGACGGATTAACAGAAAATGATCGCCACAAATTACTCATATGGCATAGAAAGAGATGAAGAACAGCTGAAGAAGAACAACCTAGACCATCGTAAATGGACTAACCCACTGGAAATTCAGTATGCATAGCCATTTTTCCGACTTACTTTCATTTTTGAGTATTTGTTCATTTCAAAGATTGCCTAACGCTCCAACGACAAAAATCTATTGCGTATACGGTCATGGGAAAGAGACGGAGGTGAGATTTCTGCACCTTGATATCGTTCTCTTCTCACATTCACATCGTCAGAGGTCATACTTCTACACTCGGGGCGAATTTGAATATGACGACGTACAAGCGGACAGTTCTCCGGCGGTATGCTACAACACGTCCGATTGCCTCACGCCCCGTGCCCCTTTGGACATGCCTATGTTCCGCAAGAGCTCCATCGACGCCGAATATACTGACGACAACGTAATGCCCAAAATCCTCAACGGTGTGAAGATGGGTGAGGGAGATGGGACAGTCAGTTTGCTTAGTTTGGGAGCCATGTGTGTCGAAGGTTGGAAGAGGAAGAGGTGGAACCCAGCTGGAATGAAGGTTGTGACCGTTGAGGTACGTCCTCAATCGATTCAGCCTACTCTCAATTGAAGAATCGTTCGTACTGGCCAGCTTCCGCATAGCCCAGTGCCCACAATTCCCCGGGGTGGCGGGACCACAGCCGACCATGTTGACATCCTAGGAAACATAGCTTTAAATGAGCTTATCTTGAAGGTGGCAACTGGAGCAGGAGACGAGATACAGGACTCCTTTGTTTCCAACATCCAGGAATACTCACGGAGAGTACAATGGGATTGATAACGTCTCTCTTATAGCGTTCAAGAGATGTCAATCATGAACTGACCAGCGTAATCATCGTAATCCTTGATTATCTATGGCGTGAATATAGGCTCTAACCATCAGTTGAGCGATGCAATATCTTGTTGCTAAGGACCAGCACATAAATATAACGAGAATAAATATTAATGGCTGCTAGAATTCGGTTAGCGTTGAAACGCCTCTCGGACTTGGCAGCCATGCCTGTCATTAAGCGCCCATAGAGCCTTCTCCCTTTCTTCCTTCAGCCGCCTCGCCTCAAGAACGGGATTCACTCTGGACGTGTTTTATCGAACCTTCTCTACATTCGGGCACGACATATTCTGTCCCCTGTTTATCCTGCCTCCGGTTGATTTTCAATCCCCGTGACAATTGCTGCCGTGTAGCTTTTGTTTGGTTTCTTTAGATCATGGCACCCAAGGCACCTTGTGCGTGTGAGGTTCCCCGTTTTGCTGATATATCTCACCTTTGTTATGTAGCCCACTCTATGGAATATTTGGATGGACTTGTTGGCGCCAGTTCTCCGGAGAACCGATACACGATTACGTCTCCCAACGTCGAATTTGTACCTCTCCCCATTTGGGGAACGATCGAACTGCGGATGCGAGCGGATGGTCGTTTTGGCATCCATGATCCAGTCAACTGCCCTCAGATGTTTCTCTACAAACATGGACACTTGGCTGCTCTCCTTCGCAAGCCAGATGACTTGCACGACCCGATTGCCTGCATGTGGCGAGTCCCAAAACCAATCGATTTTATGCCTGTAGATGGGGCGAGCACGTCAGCGTTTGGTACTCTTGCGCCTGCAGTTCTCCAGCCAATCTCTGCCTGCATCCACCAACTGAGCAACGATGTCCGTGCCTATCTCAGAGCTCATCCACAGACTGAGTACCTGCCCATTTTGCTTGTGTCGATGGTGGACTGCCTTGCACGTCTTCAGTTTCCCTCCACTTTCCGTGACCTGATAAGGCAGGTCGCCAGCGTACAACGGACTTGGTTGGAATGTCGGGCATATCTCGATTGGGTGGGCTCGTTCATTCCACTACTAGGGAAGCATTCGGCAGACAAACCGGCTCCACTCAAGGCCAACCGCATGGGAGCTTTCTCCACAGAACCTACCGTGGTACAAAAGTTATTGGCCATAGGTTTACCAGTCTGGTTCGTCCGACGCAGTGATCAAGTGCCTACCACTGTTGTTATCAAGAGGATGGTAACTGCTGCAAACGCTGCTGTCATCGAGATGGGGCTTGGCCCTTTTCCCGCTGAGCCGATCTACCACGGTCTCGCAGGCACGGAACAACACTTCTCACTTCTCTGGCGCTCTACTTCACATATGTTGGACATCGAACACGTTTTGATTAGTGATGGGTTTATTGAGGAAGCAGAGGGTACAGTAGGAAGAACTGCAGCTCGGTCAAGCTCTTCAAGCTCGTTTCCACCCTCACTCCCAGGAGTTGTTCGCTCGACACACTCTCACACCAATAATTGCCCTTGTATGTCAACGTTTCTCGAAGACATATAATCTTGCTGACTGCTTTTAACCAGACAATCGTAATCTCCTTTCCAAAAGCAGAACCGCAAAGCCGCCCAAAATCCGAGGCATGGATAAATTTGTGATCATCGAACATGTTCGCGTCCCTCAGCCAGTGAAAGCCTGGTCCACAGCCCTCGCGAACGTCAATCGTGCCATCACACCAGCCAACAATTGGGGCTATTGGCTGCCAGAACCACATATTTTGGTCGGCCCCGAAGGAACAGATCGAGCCCGTAATTGCCTTAGAAATTGGTTCTGGGTGCGGGAAGGGTGGTATTACATGCTTGCCCACCGAGCCTTGCGATTCGATCCCCTGCCTTCCAAGCTGTGGCGCGATTGGCTGCAGCACGAGCCCGAAAAGGTCAAGGAATATACAAAGGATACTGCTCTCACGCGCCGGAGAACTTACGTCTTCAACCTCTTCAAGGAATATTTCCCTGAAGAGCTCCGCCAGCTGCCTTCCAAGGACACCATCTTCTGGGATAACCGGCGCGTCGTGTTGCCTCCATCAAATGCCACATGCCGGCAGATTGCATGGGAAGTGCTGGAAATAGCTTTTAGGGTCGAGCTATTGGAACTTGATCGCTATTTTGTCCCTATCGATTCCAATGACAATACTAGCACCGAACTCTTTCGTCAAGAAAAGATTGCAAGAATCTTCCCCGATGCTCAGCCGATGCGACCTGTACGGCTCCCCACCTCTTGTCGTGGTCTTGCTGCATCCCATATTGAAGACCGCAGAGACAGTCTTCATGCACTCTACGAGGTCGTGCGCCGCTGGCCGGATGTCCCACCAGCGATTCGAGACAGCGGCGGTGTGCGTAATCTGAACGTCGCCAGGCTTGAGAGTCTTGAGAGAGCCTTGGCTGCTTACTACGTGCAGAAATTCTACGAAGTTTCGGGGCGCGCTGCGACGATTCCGTACCATTTCCCATTGTCCACCCATTATGATTAATAATCTATCAGATCTGACCAATTGCAATGTTCGTATCTTGTCCGTAGACAGTATGTAGCAGACGAATGTATGAACTATCAAGACCATTTCTTTATCCTCAGTTTACGTCGATGTCACGCGAGGTTCTCATTGAAGACCGGGCACTGCAGTGGTACTAGTAATCTCAATGATTTATAAAGCTCACAGGAGAACGGTCTGGTATACTGACAGGATCTATGGCGTCCTCCGCACAGATTCGGGCATGGAATTGCCACGTCTGACTGAGTCGATAACGAGCAACATGCCCGTCCCTAGGAAAGTGTTTAAATAGCAGGGCGCGAGGGCCTCCAGAATTGCAGTGATAGCCACGGGACGTCTTGCGCGAGAAGGACTCTGGATCTTTGTAAATAAGTTTTGAACACCCAGTCGAAAATCTGACTTGTACATCACGAACCCCAACTGGTCTCAGCTCCAATCAAAGTTGCACGAAATAATGCGCACAAGAAAAATCCAGATAAAGCACAGCTGAACGTACAAATCATAAGACCTCAGGCATCACCCTGAGCTCGTTTTGATTTCTTCTCCTTTTTCTTCTTTTTCCGTTCAGCGTCGCTATCCAGCGCAACCTCTGTCTCCGCTTTCCGCTTGCTCTTCCGTTTCTTGCTTTCTTTTTCCCCTGTATCCTCAGCGTCCTTGACTACATCCCTGCTATCGGTAGAGATCGCATACTTCACTTCAATCTCCTCAGTGCCTCTTCCCTTCTTCTTCCCCTTCTTCTTATCATTGTGCTCCGAGGGAAGATCTTCTTTAACAGCAGCGACCACATCGTCCCCGTCCCCCTCCTTGGCTTTCCTGTTTTTCTCGCTTTTGTGCTTCTTACTCTTCTTCATGGTATCACTCTCCTCTTCCACCTGTTCAGATTGCCCCTCGCACTTCTTATCCTTCTTACCCTTCTTGCTTTTCTTCGGCCGTTCAGCGTCTTCTGTACTTTCCTCCTCCGCCTCAGCAGTTGAATCCACTTCTACCTTCTCAACAACGCTGCTGACAAAAGAAGACGTCGGCGTGGTGGCAGATGTAAACATAACAGACATGCGAGAGCGGGAACCAAGCCCAGACCGTCCGCTCTCCTCTCTCTCTTCAGAAAACGTCACTTCGGTCCGCAATTTAGAAGAACCTGCACCTAGACCGCCGCGGGCAGCACCAATGCCTAAGCCGCTTCGTGGTCTATCGCCATAATCGTCGTCGTCGTCGTCGTCGTCGTAAGGCGTCGATGGCGAAGCGGGCGTGGTAGCCGCAGTGATAGAGGTAGAAGCAGAGTTAGACTTCGCCAGGAGCTTTTCCTTGAAATAATCCATAACGCTTTTGGATGATGTGGTTAATTCTTGTAATTTTAAGCTGTCGGGAGAAGAGTCATCCAGGGGCGTGTTGGGTATAGAGGTGGACGGGTATGGGGTAGTGGTTCCTGAACGCGAGATACCGAGAATCTCGTCAACGGCGGCGGATGATGTTGAAGCGAGACGTTTTGAAGCTAAGAATCGCGCACGATGCGCGCGGAATCTACCGAAGATGAATGAACATGTTAGTTAGCAAACTAGGCATCCCGCAATACTGCATTTTAGTACTTACGGGCGGGGTACCGTTGGCGTAACTGACACGGGGGTTATACCTTTAGAAGGCACCTTGGCGTCGTCGTCATCCGTGCTGGTATCTCTATTTCTTTCTTTCTTAGACTTCTTCAAACCGTCTGAGACCTTACTCTTTTTCTTGCTTTTCTTCTTCTCCGTCGCGTCCTCATCAGACTCATCGGTGGCTTTAGATTTCTTCTTCTTTCCATTGTCCTCCCCCTCCACCCTTTTCCGTTTCTTCGCTACCTCCTCTCCCAGCTCCTTCTCAGTTCCTTCCTCTTCAGTCATATCTTTCGCCTTCGCAAATCCATCCACTTTGGGCACTTCCTCTCCCCCGCCCTCTCCACCTGCATTGAGCCGTTTCAGCAGGTTCTCGAAATCCTTGTTCTGTTTCCAGGCTATGCCGTTCGGATCTTTCTGGTGTGCAGCGCCGATACCCAGCATGTCCAGCTTCTGATTGACCTTTATATGACTGGTCATTCCATCTCCGTTGGTACCCAACCCAGAGCCGGAGGACCATCCCAGTTTCGAAAGGTAGGCAGTGCCGAACTTGTTTGCGTCTGGAAAACAAGCTATGAGTTACAGAGCTTTGACCGGTGGTTCAAGCATACCATCAGCCCATGAGAGGTTTCTTGGGTCGTTCCCAATACGTTGCTTGAGCTTTCTACCTGCTAAGCCCATAATGACGAGAATGTGAAATCGACTTGAGTGAAATCCGAGTCGTTCGAAAAGTACAATGTAGGCGCTCGACAGAAAAGTAGCTGACGTAAGCACTCGTGCACCTCCTAATATGGCAACCACCGCCGTTCAGCTTGCAACAGTCTCTGAAGTTGGTCGTACTAAGTACTTGATTCGCAGTCGATGTTGTTTGGTAATATTTATTCAAGTGATATATGATATTGTGCTAGAAGAAGTGACCCATCGCAGTAAGTGGCTAGTAGCATCCCTAGTCGTAGCGGCGCTGTAGAGATCCACACGAATGCACTGGCGTGACTGATCGCTCTCGTGGTCTGATTTCCACTTGGGGTTCGGATTTCTCTCTCAAGGTAAAGGTAAGAGGTCTTTGAAACACTCTGATAAGATATCAGAGAAGTCTGGATGACTCGTGCTGCATGCATGGCACGCCGTAATCTCGTAGACCTATAACACTTCCAAAATGTTCAGCCAAAGAAGTTACATGACCAGAAAGAATGCCAGTTTAAATTGTAGCACCTCAGCTGCACGTCGGATAATACTAGGCCTTTCATCTACAACAGTCAGCAGGCAAAAAGGATGTTCTTTCCCATGGGCTCATATGCACGATCCCGAATCTAGAGTACCACATGACGAGTACGACAGTAATGGCTCCAGAGCAAAGTGCACGCCAATCGCAGGTTGTGAGAGAATTCAGCCAAGAGAGGAGACATACTGCCAAGTCGACATGATCAAGTGCGGTGTCAAGACTTCGAAAACGCATGGAGTGGTGTTGCACGAAAAGTAAGATAATCAACAGCTTCGTCATCTCCTCCGAGGTTACTGCAGAATGTGAAGATAGATAGAAAGGGAACGATTCAGTATTTCTCAGTAAATAGAGGGACATAGCATGTATTACAATTAATGATTTGAGCGAACGACATGAGTGAGGAGCAGAAAGCATGCCGAGATTTGACGCCGCTCTCCTCAACCTCGACCTTCATCTGCCAAAGTCTACCTACCTTTCTCCTGGACATGCGCACTCGTGATCATCTCATTATCAACACTCATTCGTCTTCTATGCACCCTTCATCCGCCCTTGGTGCATCTTTGTGATCATCCGTTCCCGATACATCCCTCGACATTGATTCTGCCATGTGCACCATGCAGTGCCGGACCGTCTGGTTCAGTTCTGCGTATCGACATTTCTAGACCACCCCAGCCAAGCCAAAGGAACTATATAATGGGGTCTAAATAGACAGCCAAATGACAAGTACAGATCTTTTTGTCGACCTTTCGACATGAAGCTTAGTAGCTTTCTTTTGACAACTTGCTTAACCGCATTCACCCCGACATGGGGTCGTATCTTCTCTGGAAGCGCGATGGAGGGTCTTGAAGAGGCGGCGAATTTTCAGGCAGAGCATCTTCAAAATCTACGAAGCTTCCTAGGTCCCCAGTCCGACCAGCCTGCGCAGAACATCAAGCGGGATAGTACGATCACTTTCAAAAATCCAAAGGCTGAGAAATTCTTTGTGGATGGGACCAAGCTTCCCGATGGTGAGTGATAGGCGGTTAGTGCTTTGAGTTTATGTCATAACGTCTTTCAGTGAACTTCGATGCGGGACCCTCTTGGTCTGGACTCATGCCAATCTCTGCTGATCCCCACGAAACTCGCAAGCTGTTCTTCTGGTGGGTTACGCCATTATATCCATCTCTATACCTTCAACCAATATTGCAATCAGGTTCTGGCCGACTACAAACGCGTCCAACGCGAACGATCTATTGTTCTGGACTAACGGTGAGTTGGAAATGTCCTTGATTTTGGCGGAAGATTAATGCTTTGTTTCACAGGCGGACCAGGATGCTCCTCCTTGGAAGGGTTTCTGCAGGAGAATGGTCCAATTTGTAAATCACATTCGCCGCCCAAATTACCTTTTGTGCTAACATGTCGCGTTATTAGCGTGGTCTTGGGGCCAGGCTGCACCTACTCCGTATGTTCATTCTTTCTCAACTGTATGACATTATTGACCGTCGCTCTCTACTAAAGCAACCAATGGAGTTGGACTAGTTTAGCCAATGTCCTATGGGTTGAACAGCCTGTCGGAGTGAGCAATTGCACATACCGGACGATCGCCTTGATATTAATGCCGTGCTTTGCGTCTTAGACTGGGTTCTCTCAAGGTGCTCCGAGCATCTCGAACGACGATGAGCTGGCTGAACAAGCCACCGGTTTCCTTGAACAATTCCTCGATACTTTCAGCGAACTCAAAGGTAGCAACTTCTTCGTGAGTGGCGAGAGCGTGAGTATTCCATTTATCTCAGAGCCCTCGATATGTAACTAATGACTTACTACCGCTTAGTATGCTGGCTTCTGTAAGTATCTACCTGCGGTCTTGCTCACATGATATCCTGACGTCAATGACTCGGTGAAAAGACGTCCCTTATATTGCAAACTGGATATATGAACATCCAGGCTTAGAGTTGAATCTGCAAGGTATCTGGGTTGCGGATCCGTCCTTGTCATGGGGTTTGGTTCAACAGGACATTCCTGCCCTAAGATTTGCTCAAGTACGTTCTATCCCCTGTCCGCTCCCGAAAGCCCATCAACTCAACAATGACTGGACAGGCACACAAAGACCTTTTCCCATTCAATGCCAGCTTCTATGCCCAGCTCCAGAATATCTCAGACACATGCGGGTACACCGACTACTTGGATAAGTTTGTCACATATCCACCAGCCGGTCAACTCCCTTTACCTGCAGGGGCGACTATCGATCCTGTTACGAAGGCTGTTGGTGTCAGCGCTGCTTGCAGAATGCATAGTCCCATTCAGCGCGAGGTGTCTATGTAAGCATTGCCTTAGAATTTATCGAAAGTCTGCTAAGAATTTTTCTCTCCCCTAGATTGAACCCTGTATTTGATGTGTACCGAGTATCAGACACCTGGCCCTCCCTCTGTTCGTTGGCATAACTTCATAACTGGTTGTGATACTAATAGTAGCTTGTAGGGAGTGTAATCGGCTTCCCGGAATCCACGCAAGAGTTTGTTTACTTTAACAGGTCAGTTAATCGATATTTAATCGTTATCACCTGTCGATTTATTTTTATCCAACCCAGAACTGATGTACGTGTAGTTAAAAGGTGATTATTGGTCAGAATCTAAGTGGTAGCGTGACTTTAGGTTCAAGATGCCATCCATGCACCGCATATCAACTGGGAGGCTTGCACATCAGGCTCGGTATACATTAATAAGACCACTGGTGCTGCAGGGAGAGACCAGAGCGTGGCTTCTATGCTCAGCATTTTCCCGAATGTCATCGAAAAGAGCGTACGCACTGTGGTGGTTCACGGTCTTGCAGTACGTATGGATGTCTGAATCTCGGATTTTGATACTCAACTTTTTGTCAGGATTTCATTTTGGTCGCTGAAGGTACCCGTATTGCTATCCAGTGCGTTTTTAGTTCTATTGACGTGATAGAGTCTCAGTCTCACTGTGTTCGATTTGAAATCGCAGAAATATGACTTGGAACGGTTTGCAGGGATTCCAAACTCCGATCGAGCCAGACAGCTTCATTGTCGATGGCATGGGCAACTTCGGGACTATGCATCAGGAACGTGGTCTGACCTGTAAGCCCGGACCGCCCTCTTGCAGTCACTCAGTCACTCACTATACACATGACAGTCGTCGAGTTCTCGTACAGTGGACATATGACACCACGTACGCCGTTCAGCATATGTGTATAATGATGTATGCTCACCTTTTTTCTCTCGCAGAATTTGTCCCTTGGGCAGCGTTCCAGACTATCGCGTTCCTTTTAGGAAAACGTCCCTCCCCGTCAGGATCTTTCTGAATACATACCACGGCCCCCGTTTCCCGGGGGCCGTAGACATTCTCCTGGTGTATTCCGATTGTACTTGTTGTACAAGAATGTTATGCTCCGCTGATCGACTTGTCATTTCACCGTACTGTTAGCGGAGGTGGCGGGACCGTATGTTCCGGTTCGCGCCAGAAAGTCAAAATATCGGGAAGTTCAAGTGTGTCATGATCGCTTCGTCAGATCTTCAGACCGTTTTATCCGAAAAAGGCAATCAAACCCAACTCTTTCTTTAATATGTATATATTCTCAAGCTCACCATGTCATTCTTCTGCATCCAGATACTCGTGTATGAAGGATAAATATTGATTGCAGGGAAAAGGGGGTCGCGTGGATTATGTGCTGCGTGATGTAGCATTACGCACTGATTGCCGTGATGTTATACAGAGTGCTTACACCCGAACCTTGACAGACCGGCGCGTCTTTCAGTTACATTTACAGGTTCACACCGCACCGAGAACTCTACCTAGGGCACGACACAGTGCTATAAAACCGATGGTCACAATATTCTGTACGGCCGTACCCCGATGGCAGACAAGTCCAGTAGTCAACGACCCTCTTTGAACAGTACTATTCAAGTCGGTGATGAAACCGACCCAGTCAAGTCAGTAGCTGTTGATCCTTCTACGACGAGTCCAGCATTGGCAGAAACTACTACTGCTGTCAACGATTTCCACGATTTCAAGATGGACAGAGATGGGAAGAAACTGACTGATGACGTCCTGATCGTAGACTGGGATGGACCCGACGACCCAGCCAACCCGAAGAAGTGAGCTCCTGTGTTAATCCTTCACCTCTAGGCCCTAGGACAAGACTCATGTTTTGATTGGTAGCTGGCCTGAACGTCAGAAATGGGCAGCAGCCATTGCCATGTCGTTCTTCACCTTCATTTCACCCGTGTCCTCGTCCATGGTGGCACCCGCTTCATTTCAAATCGCGGATGAGTTGAACATCACCAGCGAGATTGAAGTTTCCATGACGATATCTGTATTCGTACTAGCATACGGTATGTTGAATGCCCTCTCAACTGGCCGTATCACTCATGACGAATTATTTTATAGCCGTCGGGCCGCTAGTTCTTGGTCCTCTAAGTGAGATCTATGGTCGTTCCCGTGTGCTCCAGATTGCAAACCTATTTTTTCTGGGTAAGTCAAGTAACGAGGATAGCTTGCAAGTGCTCTTTCTGATATTTAAATTGATCAGTTTGGAATCTTGCTTGTGGTTTCGCACAGACTAAATCGCAGTTAATTGCATTCCGTTTCCTAGCCGGCTTGGGCGGGAGCGCTCCTTTATCCGTACGCAAACAAACAAGTCTTCTTGCTATCATAATCGCTCATATGCTCTGTAGGTCGGTGGAGGTGTGCTTGGCGATATGTGGAATCCAGAGAGGAGAGGTCGGGCAGTCGCGATATATTCTCTCGCTCCTCTGCTGGGTCCAGCCGTAGGTCCGATAGCCGGTGCCTGGATTGCCCAGACATCAACTTGGAGATGGGTATTCAGATCCACTACTATTGCGGACGCTGTTGTGCAATTATTTGGTTTGTTTTTCTTGCGGGAAAGTCCGTCCTCTGTCATATTTCCACAACATCTATCGTATGAGCTCACATTTACATATTGCATCTAGCGTATGCGCCGGTACTTCTGGAGCGCAAGGCACAAAAGATCAGGAAAGATATGGACGCAGAAAAAGGAGGACCTCGAGTTGTCCGAACTGTGTTTCAGACGGCAGACAGAAGGTAAGCCATTTCGAACCTGTGTGCTTCATGTACTGATGCAAGTCTTGCAGTTGGAAAGAACTCATAGTTAGATCCCTCCTACGACCATTTATCCTCTTTGCCCAGGAGCCTATCATTCAGCTTTTCGGCGTATACCTCGCATTCGTATATGGAACTGTGTATCGTGAGTCCTTTTATACGTATTCAAGTTTACCCTGTACTGAATTTGCTTATTGATCGTTTCCCCTGTACCATTTCCCAGTTGTCCTCACAAATATCCCTGGCATATATACCAATTTGTATCACGAAAAAATTGGAGTCGTTGGTCTGCATTATATTGCCCTGGTGCGTACTACCCAGTGAGAGCTACTTCATAAATGGCTAACACAGCAATGTTGTAGGGTCTCGGCTTGACGCTAGCTGCGCAAGTGAACTCAAGGCTACTAGATTATACTTACGTGCGGCTGAAGAAACGCAACGGCGGTGTCGGAAAGCCTGAATACCGTTTACGTGAGTAGTTCTCAAGACCTGTATTCTCTCTCTCCCTCACCTGGAAGTTTCTCTAGTCCCTATAATACCGGGTACATTTTGTCTTCCAATAGGCCTCCTTGTAATGGGCTGGGGTGCTCAAGAGCGCGTTTTTTGGATCGTTCCCGATATCGTGGGTATCTGCTGCTGCAAAACATGTACCGTGTACTTGCCTCTAACAAAGCTGGTAGGGCTTGGCTTTGATAGGATTCGGAGTGTCCTCTACCTTTCAAGGTCTTCAAGCATACGTGATCGATTCTTTTCCGCGGTATGCCGCTTCTGGTCAGTCCCGACTTACCACTTCCTGCTGGAGCAACTGACTGAACTTTGGCTTTGTAGCTCTCGCATCGGTATCATGCTTCCGCTCGTTAGCAGGATTTGGCTTCCCAC
Organism: Hermanssonia centrifuga; assembly: GCA_001913855.2. Taxonomy (NCBI): domain Eukaryota; kingdom Fungi; phylum Basidiomycota; class Agaricomycetes; order Polyporales; family Meruliaceae; genus Hermanssonia; species Hermanssonia centrifuga. The sequence goes on from MLYV02000267.1 coordinate 22,621, forward strand.
TGTTTGCTCCTTATATGTACAATGCGCTTGGGTACGGCAAAGGAGATACTATTCTTGCTGCATTTTGCTTATGTGTGGGATGCCCTGCGTACGTCTAATTTATTTTATATATGCAGATAATATGCACTTACATTCACCGGCTTCGCTATAGGATGATTCTATTTTGGATCTACGGTGAACGGATCCGGGGTCATAGCAAACGTGCCCGTGGAAGTCAGTAACAGCAGTCCTGTGCGTGTTTTAGAACGGTTTAATGGTATCATATCAAGGACATACTATTAATACATACGTACATACACCGTGACCCTCGTAGTATATACCATTGATACATATAATAGGACAAGCTAGAAGTTATATTATAGATGCGTAAGCCAACTGAAGCCACGTCTATCTCCTACTTTCTACCCACTTGCCAAAGGGTCAGGTATATCAGCCATCTCAATCACATCCGAGTCAGTCACATGCGAATCAACCGCATCTTCTTCAGCACCATAGCTGAGGTCCTCACCCATATTTCCGACGATGCTCGCCCACGTGGGAGTGCGAAACCCAAGGGTCGAGAAACGCGAGCTAGAGATATTCCGTGTGTCATCATTTGACCCCCCGACTCTTCGTAGGTTGAGCAGAAAGCGGGAGATGAGAATTGGCTGTAATCTTGGAGGGTGTCAGCGAGGCGCGGAGATGGAACGCATGCTGCTTACACTTGAATTATTATCGTGACAGTCGGGATATCTGGTAAAGTTTGCTGCAAGACCCGTTATTAGACTGTACATCGTCAGCAGAAAGCGGGGCATGGCATACCACAGTATAAACAAGTATTTGTGCGATATTCATGATGAGAAGTGCGCTAGTAGAAAGAGCACAGATGAGTAATGGCAAAGTTTCTTGTGTGCCTTAAAACCCTGACATGAAATACGCCGTTCCTGTCCGAACAAAACAAATATGTCACCATTATTTTGCATAGGTCTCAGTATAGATAGACAAACCATCACGTAGGATCAAGCTGTACACTGGAGTCTGCAGTCCGATTCTGGCAGCCTGTCTTCGGACCATAAATGTTTTGTGCCACGTGAATACCACCACAAGGATGTCAGCAGCGATGAGTGATGTGCGAGTTCCTAGTACCACTGTGTAGTGTAGTGTCAGTAAGAGGCAGGAAGGAATGCATGTTCTTATGGTTCTTACTGCTAATCAACAGCTAAAGTGTAAATGATAAATCATCAGAATATGCAATCACTCACTGGAAGTTTACGGTACCCGAGACATCGAGGTTGAAGGTACAAATAGCGCCTAGGACTGGATCCACGTAGAATAAATCTGTTTCCCGAGAAAAGTCGTACTAACGGTCGGGGTTAGCAGAGTGCACTAATTGAAGTTAAAGGACCTACTTACTATATTGGTCCCAACAGGGACGAGATTCAACATGAGGACGATGATTGCCAGCGTAATATTACGATCACATATGGCGAACACGCGAAGTGCTGAGAATGCTACTCAAAAAATAAGAGAGCGCCGTCACACAGAAAACATGGTCACGTACCGCCGTAGATGCCATATTGTGCGGCCTGCATGATATCACCTAGTACCGACCCAGGTCCGCAGCTGTAACCAATCCATATAGCTCAGCGGCTAAGCTCGTGATCACAGTCAACTTCTGGTTACCTCTGCAGAGTGTAGCATCAGCGATCTGTTGCTACATCCAGACTAAAGAGCAATACCTGAGCCGTGTAAGGAAAAACGGTATACATCACAAGTCCAACCATCAGGTATCGGTTTGCTATGAACATCCAAGTAGTAGCAGTCCATGTACGCCGCCAGACCATCGTCACCTCTTGATTGATGGTAATAAGATACTCGTATGCAGCCAAAGCTGCAGTATGATAGATGGATTGAATCAGTATATTGACCCCGGCGGCGGGAGATACGGTGCGCACCCGTCATGGAAAAGATCATAAAGTTCTGCACCAAGCTTCCAGCGTAACCCATCTTGCTTAGCTATTCCAATCCAGTAAGGAATATGTGAGACACATACTTGAACTGGAGTTCGGCAGCCACTTCAGAGTCGTCGGAGGTCTGAGACATATTGATAGGACGCCCGTTGAATCTTTGCGGGGAATGGTCGCAAGAGGTGCCCTCTACTCCTTCTAAACGGGCTACATATTAATAAATAATCCTACTCAGTTAAAGTTCAATCACCCCGGCGTGTCTCGGTTTCTATTACTGGACCGAGAAGCCGCCAGCGGTGGGGTGGCGTGAACTGTCGTAATGGATCAATGAAGAGAACCTGATCCTTCGTAGTAGCATGGGAAAAGTATGGTAAGCTGTGCGATGGAAGACGAAGTTGAGGACGAACACGCATACCGCTCGTTAGCATCACGCATCCCTCCACTGGAAGCTGCTGAGATACGAGGCGTCACGGGTGACCAGAGACTTTGAAGCGAGGATGACAATAGGATAGATCTGAATTGACTTCAAGGCTTCATATCGAAGCACAGATCGCAGTCATATTCGGCTCTAGATGGAGTAAACCGTGTCTGTAAGCATTACGGTTCAACGGAGAGATGCGGTAACCATATCCCTACATTACATATATCACAGCATCAAACCGCTTTTTAGCTTTCAAATCTCTTAAGTACATGGGGAGCTCCTCGAGGGCTGCTTCAGTTCGCTAGATCAAAATTGTAATACTCGAGACGGAACGAAGGATTGTTTTTCGTGTGGCATGATCCAGAGAACACCCACTCGGGAAACGCGCTGCACCCCGTTATTTGTTTTCACTGTAGAAATATTTGCAGCCAGCTGGGCTACCGGGGTGATGACAACAGTCATGAAGATAAAAGGATCTAGAGTAAGATACAAAAGCTCTGTGTCATCCTCGTCGAAAGTAACACAAGGCATCCAGTAAATTACATACCCATTCCTCCTTTTCTCTTTCTTCACAATCAAGTGCTCGCAGAAATGAAAAAAGTGGTTGAAAAGGAATAAACAAGGGGTGCACGTACCTATTGGTTTCAGTTTTGCCACCATCGTCACTTGATCACTCCCCCTGTTTTCTTTTTCTTAAATCATGTTCTTGAAATACACCGTGGCTTGATCTGCTACGAAAAGCGGAAGTGATTCGCATTCCTCGTGTGCAAGCGACATTGGAAAGCAGAGAAGACAAGGCTGTGCTCAGGGATGACTCACCTAAACGAGGCGATGGCATCCGACACGTCGAGCGCAGAGATCGGCGGATCAAAGACGCGGTCACATGACAGCATGCGCGTTTAGATTAGAGGAGGGGCATGTTCGACTTTCAAGATTCACACGATTCCCATCAATTCATCGCTTTCCTCCTTTCTCTCGTCCTCGTCGTGCTCCTCGTCCCCGCCGTCGTCCAAGACGATGAGCTCAACCACTCCTCTCCGCGAACGCCCGCAGTCCAACGCAGGCGACCCATGGCGTCCCCAGTCCATCACCACCCCCCTCCGCATCTCCAAGCGCGACTCCCCCGTTCCCCAACGTCCTTTGCTCGCCCGACGCACCTCTTCCAGCTACAGCAGCATCAAGGAACGCAAACCCGTCTCAAAGTCCCCCTTCCTCGTCAAGCTCACCTCACAGATCCCCTCGCCCCTGGCTAGGACAAGTCCTTCTGCTCGCAAGGTCAGCGGCGAGAAGAGACAGAGAACGTTGTCGATGGAGAACGTGCATCCTTTGGGCTTTAAGCGTAGGCAGTCCAGGGGTCTCCAAGGTTTGTTGCAGAAGGAGCCTGTTAGTAAGAGCCCCTTCAAGAAGGCCCCTCCCAGCGACGAGACAGACGATGAGGAACTTCCTCCGCCGCCTCCGCCCAAAGAGCTATTTGCAGACCCTGGTAGACACTCACCTTCACGCGCTTCTGCATCCCCAGTCCGCCCCTCTCTTGTCTCCAAACGCCTCCATGGTCCTCGGAGCCAAGCAGACAGGGATATCTCTGAACGCAGGAAGACGGTAACGTTTGACGAGACCTGCGACGTCGTCGAATATGACGTGGAGGATGAGGACAGCGGTGTCTTGCCAGACAACGCCAACGCGTTCGACTGGGTCACCGACGACGACGAGAACGACCCAGACGATGTAGATGACAATGACGATGCTAGAATGAACATGAATCTGAATGCGCACGTCAACATTATGAATACTGAAGACGAAGAACACGAACACTTACCTCATAATGATGATAATGAACACGCAAACGAACCAGACACCACACGCGGCCGTTCGCTTTCCGTACGCAACCCCTCTACTGAATCTTCCTTTGATATGGTCGGTGAGGACAGTATCACTGGTCTCGTGAACTCAATGCTGCAAGATGCACGCCCAAGCACTCCGCCACAACAGAACAACGCGCTTCCTGCAGAGTTCGCGAAAGACGCCGAAGCGGGTGTGCCGTACGGACGAACGCATCACGCGGAACGCGTCGCGTTGGCACACCGCAGTCATCACGAGCAGTTCCACACCGAACAAGAGACACAGGCGTACCCTCTTCGTTTGGATCTTCCCGCGAGTCCGCCACACACGCCTCCTCGTCGTTCCTCCACCGAGGCCACCGACAACCTTTCCCCGGGCTCCCATATCCCCTTGGGACGGTCCACTCACAGCGAACGCGTCAAGAAGGCGCAGAGGGAGAACGAAGACGTGGAGGCGGACGTGAAGATGCTTCCTCCGTCGCCTTCTCCTATTAAAGTACGCCGAGACCCTTCTCACGCGAATGAGGGGAGCGGCCCCGTGATGGAGAACCTCGTGCCGAGATTCGAGGTGGCCGCTGCGTCCCGCGGTGTGGCGAATTCAACCCCGCGTACGTGTTGTCTCACCCCACCTTTTATATCTTGCTTTATCTCCTCGAGGTTCTCCTTAAAAGTTTAAATATTTCCTTTTACAATGTCATTCTCTCGCCCTTCCATACTTTCTGCTTTCCCATGGAGACGCAAAGCTAACGAAAGCCTTTCTCCTGTCATCACAGATACAGACACTGCAGACCCATTCGATTTCTCCAGGGCCTCCCCCCAAACACCATCCAACACGACGCGTCCCGAACCCCGGGACCCTCAAGACCTCTCCTTCTCACGCCTCTCCCTCGAGCCCGACGCGTCACCGTTCTCCCACGGCGCCCCTATCACATCCACGCCACCCACCTCTCCTCCCCTCCGTCGCACCATCTCCAATAACGCGTTCATTCTCCATGAGAAGCCCAGCAGGGAAGGTCTCTTTGCCCGTACCTCCTTCGATGGTCTTCCCCCTCCTAGTCTCGGTCGTTCCCCGCTCGGCAGCAGAGGTCCATCGCCCATTCCGCTCCCGACATCTAGCAGAGAAACATCACCCTTCCCTGCGCGAGTTGGCTCGCCGTTTGGACGTGCTGCTAGTCCAAGTCCTGCGGGCAGTCCTGGGAGCTCGAATGGCGGGCGGAGCCCGAGGATTAGTAGAGAGGACGTACATCGACGGCTGTTGAAAAAGAAGAGCACCGATAGCCCATTGAGGGACTTGGCTGCTGAAGATGCCTCCTCTGCGAATTTGGCGGAACATGGCTTGGATGAGAGTACGAGTACGGTCATCGTTGGTGATACGGACTCCCCTGGGCCGAAGACGACAAGGTCAGCGCTGCCGACGATGACGAGGCACAATCCAACCTACGACGGTGTCATGTCCATTGATCCCGAGCCACAGGCTGTCGATCCTCCCCGTCCAACACTCATGTCCCGTGCAGCCAGCTACGAAGACAGCGCGACCACGGCTACTTCAGCCGTCACCAGCCCTATCACTCCCGCACTCGAAGTCAACTTCCCTGCCGGGTCGCTGCTCATCGCGGACAAGACGGGAAGCGGGATGATGGGCGTGCAGTTTGGGGACATGAAGAGCGCGTTGGATAGGCTGATGGCGGATGTGGCTGGGGAGGCGAATTTGACGCCGGATGGGAAGGGCGTGGTGGGTTTGAAGGTGGAGGCGGTGACGCAGGGCGTCAAGGCTGGACGTTTTGAACCTCGGGAAACAGAGAGTGAGGAGGAAGATGAGGAGGAGATGCAGGTTGATGAGCTTGCGGAGGACGATGATCACGAGCACGTCGTACCAGGGCAAGAACTCATGGAGACGGAGGATAAGCCAGAGCTGAAGGTGGACATACCTGCAATGACGGTGTCGACCCTATTGCATACGGATTTTACCAGCCCGCTCCTCTCTGCAGCTTCAAATCCTACTCCTACCATCGCTCGTGCGCCCAGTCCCTTACCCGGCCAGAAAGACGCCATCCGTGCAAGAGAGGAGCTCATCAAAGCCAAGAAACGCGAAGCTCGTCGTCGAGAAGAAGAAGAAGAAGAGGATGACGACTCTGAAGACGCCGACGCGAAATTCTACGCGCCCGCTTCTAGGAAAGTGGGCGGGCGGTCGAGTAAGCGGCGGAGCATGAGTACAGGCGACGCGGAGGATTTGTTGGCTGTGGGCGGTACCAGTGGGCGGGCCGCTGCTGCGGCGAAGAAACGGGCAGAGGTGCTGAAGAAGCATATGAGCGATGGTGGAGGCTTGTTGGACGTTTTGGGGATTGAAGATGAAGAAGACCCGTTGGCGGATAGTATCGATCGCGAGCTGAGGAAGTTGAAGGGGTCCGCTAAAGCTGTAAGTCTTTTTCTCCTTTCTCTCGGTGTGATGTTAAGCGGGTTTACTGATGGTGTTTGTGGGGCGTAGAAATACCATGTGAGACAGCGGAGCGAGACGATATATGCATCCTCGGATGCAGATCGTGGATCGAATACTGGTAGTGCGGGCGACGTTGAGGGTAGTAGGGTGTGGAGGTCCGTGAAGCGCCCATCGGATATGGTACGTCGCTATTTCGCGCTGTCTTTTGTTTGATTTAGTGCTGAAATGACGGGGATCGGCAGAATGAGTATGCTAAGCAGATCAAGGAGTTGCGCGCACAAGAGAATACTGGCAAAGGCTATGGGAAAGTTTTCGTCAAAGGTGCGACATCTCTAGTTACATTGATATGCGGAGAATGACCTAGTTTGGCAGTGCTTGGCGTGAAGGGACTCAACGTGCCTATTCCACAACAACCTACCGCTGCTACGTGTACCCTGAACAACGGTATTCACTTCGTCACGACGCCAGAGTGCAGGCTAGGGACTGAGTGCCGGATTGACCAGGAATTCGAATTGTGAGTGTAACCTTGAATCGTCTATCTAAGGGCCCTATTGACACTCTACATTTGTCACCTTAGGATCGAGCACAGTAAACTGGAATTCACCCTGGCGATCAAAATACGACGAGATCCACATATTATCGCGCAGTACAAGATCAACGCTCCGCCGCCGCCGCCGCCAGCACCACAGATCGCTCCTCCGCCCGCATCAAAAGGCGGGATGCGAAGTTTCTTCCTCGGTGGCGGGACGCCAAAACGATCTTCGAAAATCACTCCTCCACCCGTCCCTCCACCACAGCCAATATTGCGACTGCAAGAAAACCTGGCACGGTACCTCAAACCAGACGGGACCCTCGCCCGAGCGTTTATCTCATTCAAGGATATTGCCAAACGGTGCGATACGCGACTGTTTGAGACCAGTTACCCGTTGATCGGTCAGAAGATGGAGGCGTCTGGCCCGCCGAAGACTGTGCAGGTTGGAGAGATCGTTCTTCAGATGTTCAGGCTTCCGCCGCTGCCTGGTATCCCTGCCGAGCAGCTGCCGCAGAGTCTGGAGGAGTGTCATAGAGGGTTGAGGCACGTCAGCTGGCATAAGGTCACGTACTTTGAGGGCACGCTTACGCAAAACGGCGGTGGTTGCACGGTAAGCTTTCTCTGACGTTCCTCGCTCCTTGCGTTGTGCTGAGACGTGTTCATGGCAGACTTGGCGGCGGCGGCACTTCCGCGTTATTGGGGCCAACTTGATTGCCTTTAACGACGTGACGAAGAAGGCGATCACGAGTATCAGCTTGAAGAAGGCCGTCGCGGTGAAAGACGACCAGGAAGAACGGGCGGAAGTGATGAGCCCCGCGTCTGGCGCGTCAGCGCGAAGTAGCCGGTATATTGAATATTCAGGCCCGTACGGTGTCGAACGATCGTTCCGGCTGATATTCAAAGACGAAGAAATCACTTTCTTCGCGGATACGGACGATGAGAAGGCAAAGTGGTGAGTCCTTTGGGCTCGTTCTAGGTTGATGGATGTGGACTTACTGTGCTGGTTGTCTAGGCTGGAAGTATTGCGCGCGTTAGTAGGTCGGATACCTCCTAATCCTTTATGGGCGGAGATGATCTGGCTGCGACAGCAAGAGCTTACGAACCAAAACGCCTCTGCTCCTAGCACAGATGGCCGAACATCTCCGCAGAAACTGTCCTTGCAGAATAGATGATCAAGACTCTGGATTTTCGATTTGCATGTTTTCCCATATTTGTTTCCTCATTTTCTGTCATGTTTCCGGCTTTCGTTTTTTCCTTTATCTTCTTGCGTTCCTTGTTGATTGCATGTCTTTTCAGCTGTGCGTTACATATTCCCTCGTCTCTTTTATGCCTGAATGCATCTCCCACGCTACTAGTAGCTTCGCACTTCCGTTCGGATCGAGTGTTGTATCATTAAGCAATCATAATATGGTCTCATGTCTTTCTGTATTTTATCGTGCACTAAACCTGCGTAGCTCTCTGTTCAAAGGCCCCCTCATCGAGTGTGAAGTTAAACTATGAAATCAATATGCAATACCTTAGATGAAGTCCAGTGCCAGTGCAAACTTGAGATAGCAATCCTATATCCTCAAGCAACTTGAAGATGAGCCAAACTGACGTGGGAAAATAATACATTCACCTATCCTACCCTGCTGGGAAGCTTCCTGGCATCTGCAAGTCATCTAATACCTCCACCTCTGTGTTAGGTTCGCGGGAGTGCCGCAGTGTACTTCGGCTATCCCTCCATGCTTGCAAATTTGACAAGACCCGGACGACTTCATCGTGACCGTAAGTTAGCCGGCTCATGGCATCGAAATATCTACGACCTGCGCTGACTTCATCAAGTACCGTATCTCCATACTGGGCAAGAATGTCTAAGCCCAGAATATCCGCACCCATCCGAACGAGTTCTTCCACATATTCGGCCTTTCCGTAGTAAGCAGCTTCGTGTAGCGGTGTCCGCCCACGATTGTCTTGAAGGTACATATCTGCTCCTGCGTGGACCAGATATTTCAGCGCTTGTACGTCTCCCCAAAAGGCGGCTCGGTGGAGAGGGTATCCCTTGTGCACATCGGCTCCACAATCCAGTAAAGTTTGGACCACATCTGGCACGTCCATGAACATGCCCCAATCAAGAGGAGTCATGCCTATTCGACAGGGCGCACTTATGTCGGCTACCGGTGTGCCGACCAACCTGTCCTTCAAACATACATCCCGAGTTCTGTGGGTAAGTACGGCCCTGTGGACGTCTGTAAAGTCAGACTCCTCCAGCCAATCTTCCCAGGCATCAACGAGATCCTCGTGGAATATGGGGCCGGCGATCTGCACCTGGACCGAACGCACTACTGAGCCTTCTATGTCGGGTTTTTGCAGCTGGAGCGAGCCATGTTGCTGGAGCAACCGCAAAGGTGTCCTGAGAAGCAATGATAATCAGCCATGGCTTGAAGATCGAGGAATATTGAAATACACAACATACCGATGGAATTGTTCCTCTTCCCATTCTGTGTGTGCGCCTTCATCCACCAGAAACTGGAGCATGGCGGAGACTTGTTCACAAGAATGGTTTGAAATATGGCGTACGGCAAACTAACGCAGGAGATGAGAGATAGTGCATTTTCGACTCTGTTTGAAAACATACGTGAAGCACGCCCCACCCCTCCTCATTGACATCATTCACCGATGCTTCCCCTGACACGAGCAACTTCCTCACGCCTTCGATGTCCATTCGGACGACGCAACGGAAAATTGGCGACATATTCGGGACTCGTCGGGGGGTCTGCAAGTAGAAATGGACGGGAAACGCTTCCAGTCGGATCTTCATTTCCACAGATAGGAACCACGACGGGAAGAAAAACTTGATTTTAGCGAGCTGACAGCTCTTCTGCATCCGTCGGCAGGTCTGGACGTTGCAACTGGCAAAGGAACGATGGAAAAAGGAGCGGGGGAGATATAGGTTGCCGAACCAAGAGGAACCCCAATACGGTGTTGCACGAGTGAGCCTTGTGTCATGACAGCAACATGCACATGGATTCTCGCACTGGAGTGTTCTCTTGAGATCGCTCTTAGTCAGGGGCTTCAATGTACGAGGAACTAAAGAAGCTCGTTGCGATGTCTGACCATGATGTTTGTCTTCAGTGAATGCTTCGCAGATTTCGGATATAGGGATGTCTGGTGCTGATACTGGCATTGACACCGCAGGAGGGGCGCCGGAGTTGCAAGGCGGCTGAGTGGCTCCCGAGCTCGAAGCAAGCGTGAAGAATACTCTATCTCGATCCCGAGCCAGAAGTGCTTCTACAAGCACTCGGAGATTGGCCAGCTCTGCGAGTTGTTGGGCGCACCAAGATTCGTGCTCAGATTGAAAAGCATCGATAAGAGCGCAGGATTGCTCTTGTGCGTTGGCAAGCCGGTCCTGTGATTCGACAAGTTGTATTATAGTATTTTGTAAGTCATAGACAAATGTCCTGGGGTGTGGTTTCTTTTACTCAACTAGCTGTAGTATGGATGCAAATTAATGTACGTACAATGTAGATGCTGCAACAATGGCTATAGTAGACGTCTTGAGCGATGAAAGATTTCTCCTCAATTTCTCGCAGCGGCCATTCTTCAGATACCACTGTAGTTTCTTTACTTGAATTTCCCCATCCCGTTGTTCTCCTGCCACTTTATCTATAAATGACTCGATCTCGCTAAGTGCGTCCATATAACGATCCGTCAACGCAGATCTCTGTGGGACAACGGAAGAGTCCATGACGGATTTCTGTAACTGCAAGAGCAGGTTTCCGACATCATTTGCATCTTGCCGTAGAGCCAAGATGTCGGCAGGTGCGTCTTTGACGTTGTCAATGATTTCGTAGACTCTGTGCATCGCGTGTAAGCCGAAGGCAACTATACCGATAATGGCACTGGCACCGTCCGCCATTTAGAATGGTACTATATATGAAGGGAGGAAGGTGAGCAGGAAGGGAGGGGGAGCCGGTGGTAAATAGCTACGAAAATGGTTAACTGGACATGATGCTGCCTCCTTATACGGATTTACCCTTTTATGAGCGGAACAGCCCCGTGTTTGCATGACTGAACTTATTTGGACTGGATGCTAGGATGACACCAAATCAAATGGCTAGCGCTCCCACATCTTCAAAGAATCCATTGCACTTGCACGTCACTTGCTAGTAGTAATTGTGAATCTTCCAGGTCTGCATCTGTATCAGCAAGATAGTAGAGTTAACAGACGATTGATTGAATGAGGGAGGAGTGGAGAATACCCAGTCGTGAGAAGGCTGTTCCTATCGCGATTGCAGTGCGCCCATATACGATTCAGAGATAGGTGGGAGGCGCTGCTCACTAAGCGGTACAGTCTGGTGCAATGCATTCAGTCCAAACATTTGAAGATAAAGTACAGGCCACTTGTGGCATGATCAGCTCACCCGTGCAGTGTAAGGTTCAGCGTTATGATTTATGTTGCACAGGATATGTCGCGAGAAGCGCGATTCGAATTCGGAGGGCATAGTTGGTTTTCCCAGTTTTCCCAGGTCTAGCCAATATTGGCTTGCACTTCCAGTTGCAATACTGTGTTGCGCCGACTCGGAATTGGGGGAAGAGTCGGACCAGCCATGTATTACATTATATGATAGAGATCAATTCGTGATGCAGTTACGCTGGTTGAATGGAGGCACGGCGTACCGTATTGACTGTACTTTGCCGCAGTGTCTGAGGGAAAGTGTGATGGTGACCAAAAAGAATGATGAACGAGGCTACTAGGCATTGATTCTAGGAATGCAGTACGTAAGCTCGGCCCATCCGCTTCCTAATTTACATCCCCACGTGGAAACTCGTGGAAACTATTCCCGGCGCTTTCCGAGACTTGATCGCTCACAATTAACTTGAACTTGTCGCGGAAGCGATTATTGAATAAACCTGTTTTGCCAAGTACAGATTCGAGCGAAGGTATTTCAGGCAAACTACACCGCCGACTGTACAATGTGCCGCCATCAGGTATTTGAGATCAGCCGCCGACGAGCAAATTGGATGCCGAGCGTTTAGCACGTGTATACCACGCGGAGAGCTTATCTCTAATTGAATGTGATCAGGTATTGCTGCACTTGCGGACGGCTCGCTCACCAGCTAGCAAACAGCCTACAGGATAGCAGCCCGTAAGCCAGTGTCCCGTCTCGCCTGTAGCTAAGTGAGAGCGCGCAATGACATTACAAGGCTTGGCCGTCGCAATGTGAGTTTGACCTCTCAGATAGCTCTCTGGCAGCCTCTCATTCCCTTATCTCAGTTTCCTATCATAACATGACCTCGAGCTCCCAGCTGGATCCCTGGTGGACTCTCGAAACCCCGTCTCGCTTGTCTGTCGCAACATCACCTCAAGCTCTTAGTCGGATCTCTGGTAGATTCTCAAGCCCTTCCCTCACTTGGCTACACCAATCTAACAAGATCTTCTGCCATATTCCCCCTCGATTTATTTGCCTCTGTGATAATCACAATCGGTATCAAGTACGCTCCCTATTACATTTCTGCTTCACAGTTGTACTGTTGCTAAGTCCTCTTTAGCTTTCTTATTTCGTGCACGAGTTTCCGCGGCCTTTGCCACTGCTGCGGCACGCTTCATTGGTCCTGTCGTGCGAAGATGTGCAGCATATTCAACTTGCTTTTCTACCCGGTTGATGAGGTACAGCTTTGGAGACCATAAAGGCCGGGGAAGAACTTCTCGGATGGCCGCTGCATTATGCAGTGCGTGCATGTTCACCAGATAGCGCTCTATTGGTGCATGTTCGAGACTTCTCTGGGTGCGGCGCGTTACTTCTCTTTCCTGTACAATTCTGGTCTCACCGGTGAGCTCACAGCCGCAGTGACGGCAGTCATGCTGTGCGTTAAAGACAAATAGTACGTTCTGCGGATAACAGTAAGCATCATTCTATAGCATAAATTAGATACTGACCTCCGGCCGTACATTGATTGCAGATCCCGATGAACGAGTCATCAGCGGCATATTATAATACGGGTCGACTACTTCGCTTATGGTAAATGGTTCAACGATGGCTATCGCACTGCCATCAACAGAGCGAGTTAAGCGGTTGCGGGATAATATCTCGACGACGCGACCTGCGGCGGTTGACTATAAAAATGGCCCGGGGCGTTATCAGATGCCACACAGTATCTGTTATGTGAGTACTTACCTTTCTCCCCTCTTCACGGAAGAATATCCATGATTTTGGGCGACAAATATCCTTGGATTGGCTGACCAAATATTTACAGTGTAGCCACACACGAGCATCCTCGCCGTCCTTGGGCAAGTAGGTAATGCATGGGTCAACTGGGAAGAGCTCGAGAGTAGAACTCCGCTGTTCTACTGCGGCAGACGGGTCGGCCAGCGAGGGCATAGGAGGTATGTCACTGTCAGCGAGTGCCGAGAGTGCTGAAGTCCATACAGTCAGAGTTTGCTCCCTTCGAGGCAAGGGTTTGACACTCCCTAGGAATGATATGTGGTTTAGTAATCT
>MLYV02000268.1:0-28897 GCA_001913855.2 Hermanssonia centrifuga
AAACGATGTCACACCTCTTCAACAACATATAGCAATATGGTTTTAGCCGTATATATGATCGGGCAACGTCTGTCATCACACGCCAAATCTTGCTTTTGGTATATATTTAATATTGAGATAGATATCTGCTGTTCAATGTGGTTTCTGATAAGACTGCTCAACAAGGTGAGGCCAAATTGCTCTCCATTCATCCCTCTTCATATTTCAGACCATCTGGGGATCATAGGGCAGCCCTATAGAGTGCTTACACACCATAGAGGATGTTTATATATCTTATATTTGAAGGGCTTATGATGATTCATTGTGGTTTTATGGTTCTGCATCACCCCGAGCCACCGAAGCTCAATAATGGTACTTCATACGTCGCATGGAGGTATAGAACAAGGTATATACGCTATATAAGTACTAGGGGCCGACTTCAGAAGTTGTAAATGTGCCGGAAAGCGCGTCGATTCACACTATATGGAATCGCGTCAGTGAGAAATCATAACTGGGCTACACCAGCGCATGCTCTCTGTGAGATTGATAAAACTCCTAAATGCATTCAGAACATTTCTCTGGTTGCTTAGTGGTATTCACCTCACTGAGAAAGTAGATAGCGAGGCCTAGTGTTCGGTTCCTTCTGCTACCGCTTTATTTAACTTCAAACAAGTTTTTGTTGGTTGTGATGGGAGACCTTTGCGGTGCGGCGTGTGCCGTTCCGCCAGGCCCCGAGTGCGATTATGCGAACGCGGTTACAAAGGTACGCACTATCGACTACACTGCTGAAGCACGACAGCCTTGCATAAGGCGCGCCGCCTCCTTCATGAACTGTACCCTATCAATATCGAGGACTGCATCACGGCGAACCAGGAGCGCAAACCGTCCCTTTGGCATTGCTATCGCATCCGAGCATCTCCGCCATACCCAGTCACATTGACTTTCCGACCATATCTTCAACACCGTGTTAGACGTCGCCTGTATAATTTCGCACGTGGTCCTGAGGTCCGTAAATCTAAAGGTGGCGGGGACGTTCGGTTCTACGATAGTGATGGCCTTGTACTGATAGCGTAGCATAACTCAGCATGACTGAAAAGAACAATGGAGGGCACCTCACTCACCTCGGACCACACAACAACCCTCAAGTCCAACTCCCCCTTGGGGGGATAGTCTATTATTGTAAAGTCTCCAGCGCTGGAAGACGAGGACGTCGACGCAGCCTATCAATGGCGAGTCAGAGAAGTCCAGGACATCGAAGACAATTCCACTTACATCAAGGGCATCTGCAGCGGGTTGATGGCCGACAGCGACCTTTGGGCTAGAGGTCTCACTGACAGTGGTGGGGCCCACGATGGTGGACTGAGACGTCCCACTGGTGGTGGCGTCCGCGGTCGTGGTGGATTGTGACGACCCATTGATAGTGGCGTCTGCGATCGTGGTGGGCTGAGGGATCACAGCGGTTGGGCCGGAGGACTCGCTGGTAGGACCCGCTCCGGACGACCCGCCCACCTTGTTTATCTAGCGCATGATGTTACTAGACGAGAAAGGTATACTGCAAACGTCACATACCGCCTCAAGTTCGGCCTTGGCATACGCTTCCCAGATCTTATCATCGTGACCACTCCAAAACATCTCCTCGTCAGAATCGAGCACAACGATTACATCGCCCAAGCGCCTTTCCTTATAGTTTTCGCCGACATTCCCATCCGGCAGCTCTATCACGTCAACTGGACGTTTCTTCTTTTGCTTCCTAGTGCCGTCTCTCGTAGAACCAATTCTGCGCTTACCCTTCTTGCTGTGTTTCAAACCTTCCGTATCCTGGAATAAACGGGACAGCTACAATCTCATTGCAATGCCCGGAATGTGTGGGACTCACCTCAGGTTCAACATCTAGTCCTTTCGTGTCGTCTTGGCTCTCAGCTTGTTGCACAGGAGTCGTTGGCTTTGTGTCCTGCTGTGCAAAATGTTCAACAGCAGCTGATGGTAGAAAGTATGACCGTCTTACCACCTTCGCATTCTTATTCTTACTTTCCTCACGCAAACCAGCAAGAAGCTTTGTCGGCGATGGAAGCTCCTCCTCCGACGATGATGCCTGTGTCTCATAAGCAACGCGGTCAGCCATCAGTAGAGGGAAATACGCACATAGTCCACTGGGTTTACGAGGACAGACTTCTTGGGCGTGACAAAAGGGCTGCCACGGGTAGATACCATTCGCTTGCCACCAGGGGCGATAGAGGGAGACCCTGACTCCAACTTGAGAGGGCTCATAACGCGACCGGCCTTGGCAAGATTGCGGTACGGAGAGTCGATCTTCATCGGAGTACCGGGACGAGACGCGACTCTCTTCCCTTCCTGTAAGCGGCGGGCCATGCGCTGAAGGAACAGCGGGAGCTGATTCTCCATGTCCCGCTTGCGCGCCTCACGTATCTCCTGTACGTGCACTGGACACGGCGGAATCTGATCTGGCATCATGAATAATCGACATTCATGATTTTTACACTACGGGGCCATCAGCATTACAAGTAGGACGAATTAAGATTGAACTCACGTTTAGGATCCACGCTCCGGCCAATTCGGGCCTCCGGCCAACATGCCAGTAAGTTGCGCTGCTACAGTGCGGACACTGGGTCGGAAAGCCGTCCGTGGCTGGCATGCGTAGCTCTATGCCCTTGTCGCAGATGTGCCGGAAACCGTTGGTGTACGCAGGCCAAGGATCGACATCCGCAACCGTCAACCCAGCCGGGAACGCCAAACCCTCCAACAGCTCTTCTTTGCTGTGCGCAAGGATGGATCTCACGCTGTCGGCACGCTCGACTGTCGAGCAGCAGGCAGGGGTGCAACGATGCTCGTGGGACGGGGCATCGGGAAGCATGTCGGACCAGTCTCCTGGCTGAACCAATACAATGTCATGGGGAGGGACAGAACTCATCGCGTTCGCGGGGCGAGGGGGGAAGCGTGAAGGCCGGCTACAGCCACACTGGAGTAATTGCCTGTTTTATCGGGCAAAGTGGCCCACGTTGCGTGAAATGGGATTTTCCCTCCGTGTCAGAACAGGTCAGAAGGTTCCTTGTTCACGAAATTTGCGCTACCCGATCGTTATCGTATCGAAATAATTTTTTTTTCGCAGCGCAAATCCAGCTCCTTCTAACGTAAATGTCTCAAAACTCCCGGGCCAAAACAATTGGTACTAATCTGACTACGTCGCTGGGGCTTACGTCACGTTGCTCGCTTGCCCCTGAAACGCGCTGCCTCGTATCTGCAAAGAGTCTATGAGAGTATGCTACAAAGGTTAGATCAACACTTACTCCTTGTTATTAACAGTCTTTGCTGTAGGTTTCGACGTTCTCCGACTAGTGCGAGTTGTTTCCTCAGTGCCCGAAGTGTGTAATGTAGAGCACTCCGGAGACGTAAGTCGACGCTTCTTCGTTTGGGCTTTCCCGCCTCGTTTTCCGCTTTGCTTGCGGGCCTTACTATTTGATTGATGGACTTCAGGATCAGCTTCCTCGTCGCGTGTCTGTTGAATTATTCATGAATCACACTGTCTTGAAGGACGTGGACATATTACCTCTGAGTCTGGCACCATCGGAGTCCCCAACTGTATGGCTCGCGCCTCAGGCTCCGAGGACTTGTTGATGCTATCGAGCGATGCTATCGGCGCCGGTGGGCCGTTGTTTTCCATCACAGTGTCCTCCATCGCACCGCCGACATCCTCAGCAGATGCTATCAGCGCCGGTAGGCCATTGTTCTCCATCACAGAGTCCTCCATCGCACCATTGACATCTTCAGCAGATGCAATCGGCACCACTGGACTATTGATAGCTTCCTCGTCGCGTGTCTGTCGAATCGTCATGAATCACATCATCTCGAAGAACGTGGACGTCTTACCTCTGAGCGTGACACTATCGGGGTCCCAGACTGTACCACTCGCGCCTCAGGCTCCGAGGCGTTGATGCCATTGAGCGATGTCATCGGCCCCGCTGGACTGAAATCGATGTTCTCCATCACAGAGGTGTCTATCATTGCACCGTTGACATCCTCAGCAGATGCAATTAGCACCACTGGACTGTTGACAAGTTCGCGGTCAGGAGATAGTGTCTTGCGGTCTACAATCTGCATCATAGGGTCCTCTCTCATGTCACCGTTGATAGCATCTGGAAATGAGTTCTCTTGTGGAATGGCCGCATCGGATGATACAGCATGTGCAAGGAGAACCTGGGCGATTATGAACGGCACATCTGCGCTATCGATTTGAGAACTTGAAGAGCCCTCGCATGGAGATGCCGACGAGCGAGCATCCTCGGAGGGAGATGCCGACGAGCGAGCATCGTCGGAGGGAGGGCGGGACAGATCGTCGAAGGGGGGGAGTGACAGAAGGCTAGAATCATGCTGCATGATAGTTGAAGTTCCCCCTCCGTCAGAAGACTGAGGGAGTGCTGAGTCCGGAGTCCCATCTTTTCCGAGCGGGGGAATAGGAGCTGAAGTACAGGTATATCAATTGACAGCTTCTCTACGGACTCAGTCACGCACGATCAAAGACGTCTTCAAAGAAGCGCATCATCTCGCTGTCCCACCGACTGGTGCTCCATCCAATCTTCTCACAAATTCGGTCGATCAAGGTGCGTTCATTATAATCTGTGTGCACACAATGGCTGTTCATTGTCATCAGCAAGAGCCACGGTAGAATGGGAAAGTGCGCACGTCATTTGCACGATCCGGCCGTGTTCGTCCACGCCACCGGCCACTGTGAGGCCAACCCATCCTGTCTTTTGCTTCTGATATTCCCAGTTGTCGCGGATGAGCTGTGGAAGTTCTGCCACCAATCTACGACGCCCGTGAGTTCACGCAGCAGACTGGCTCATGATCAACTCACCTTCTCCGCTCGTACTCTGCATCATCAACGGCAAGCCTTGCAACAGCTTCTGCATTCCATTCATCCGCTTCAGCCTGAAGTCGATCCCGCTCCTCACTCTCTAACGCCTTGAATTCCCAGGACGTAATAGCATTCCACTTGACCAAATCAAACTTCCCGTCAGTTCGGATAAAACTTTTGTCATCGCTCGCCTGCCTCACGACAGTACGCTCTTTACGGTATAGATCCAGCGCGGATTTCTTATGCTCTGCACGTGGAGTGCGAAACGGATTCAGTGACTTTGATGGTGTGGGCTTCTTTCCCCGGTTTGGACTATTATTTTGCACCCATTTGTACAAATTCTAGTAGTACGCCATGATGTCAGCCAGACAAACAGTGAATTGTGGACAAATATACTTACATCGAACAAGTGTTCCATCCGATCTTGGTGATCTGCGTCAGACTCGGCCCTCGTCTTCTGAACGGTCGCACCGGTCCCTTGCAGCGCAAACTTACGCCTCATGAAGTCTTCCGTGGATTCCTTTTTACGAGGTTGGCGGAATTCCTCAGGAAAGTTATCAAACAGGTATGAGGCTGCTTGCTTTAACTCGCCGTCCTGGTGGCCATTTGCGCGCCCCCGTTTCACCTTCTTAGGCTCTTCCTCGTCCTGCGTTGCTGACTTGATGGCTGGCTCGACGATGGCGCGTACTTCCTCCGAAGCAAACTTCGTCTTCAACCACACGAGCTCCTGGTCAGACCAATGCTTGCTGTACGGCATCGAGGGATAGAGTAGGTGCTGGACTAAATCGGACTTGTCGATTCTACGAAGTTGCTTGGATGGGCCATGCACAATCAGGCGGTAAAAGTTCCCAAAAAGGCTATAATTCTGGCAAAAAAATCAATTTTTGAGACAAAAACATACACAAAAGCATAATGAGACAGCAACTGATAGTACTAAGCGTGGAAGCAAGGTTCATCAAAGCAGAGCATGTGCTCTCAGAGCATGGGAAAACGACGCGGGAGAACAGGTGCACGACCGGCCACCTGGAAGAACGTTTGACAGTAAAATTCCGCCATCCGTCTCTCGGTCCTTTCGACTCGGGGAATTGAATAAGCGTATGCGCGAATCTCAGGTTCTTTGACGTCCTCCGGAACACCTGGCCAGCGAGCCAGGACCTTTCAATTGAAAACGAAAACAATAAGTAAATTGATACACGGATTCAGCACAAATTCGTTACCTTCTGCAGAGCCGCGAGATGGGGAAGACGTGCATCCACATCCATCGCAGCGAGGCCATCAACACAGGTCGGTAACGCTGTCATCACGAAGCTCCTTGGGAAAATTCCAGAAATGAGGCGTTGTCGCTCGTGCTCCGCTACACGGCGGTCGTAATCGTGATCGTCCCCATCAATATGAACGAGATAATAGTCGAGCTGTGTCAACTCATATCTGAATCCCACTTCGCATAGTTCCCACATAGCCTGCCGATGACACCCTTGCATATCCTCTTTATGGCGCCCTTGAAGCGCTTTGCGAAACCAATATCGAGGAAGTGGGATTTCGAGGACGTCCTGCACACCAAGCACGAGCTGGAAGATAGTTGCGACTTCTTTTTTCCGCAATCGGTGCTTGGTGTCGGTCTTCAGCTTGTCGAATTGCACTAGATCCGAGCTGTTCAAAAATTCTCGCCACTGGGGCGCCTTTAGCGGGCCCACGTTGCCAGTGCGCGTGTGCTGGGTAATTATGTATAACCACGATGGGCGAATCCTGAGCCAGTTCATCAGGTAGCGTTGCTGGCGGTCAGCAATTGTGGGACCGATGACAAGACGCGCCTCAGGGAACCAATATCTCCATGCTTGATCACCAATCGGGGCATCAATGGATAAATTGACGGCGGCAAGCGCACGTTCCCACACGAGGATAGATTGCGGCATAAGCGGATGTGTAAACGGTCTGAACTTTTCACTATCGTGTGGTGTGAGTTTCGCTTTCTTATTGAGGAGCTGTGGTCTTCCTCCCGTCTGAAAGGCCTGACCATGAACTGTTGAGGTCGCACGGGTGCATGAAGGAGTAGCGAGGGTGCATGAAGGGGCAGGGGCAGCGCGAGACAAGAGGGAGGGATCAAAGCTTGCGGTAGGGCGAAAATCACTCGGCATTGGCATGAGGGTCGTCTCAATATCGGCGTACTGATTAGAATTTGTCATTACGAATGTGATGTGGGCCTCGCTACCCGCAAGCCCTAGAAATCCCTTGGCACCGGCAAATACACCTTCATCGAGAATGAGGGACTTTGGTTCAACAAATTCATCGGCAAAGTCCTGGACAACATCGTTTGTGGTGAGACAGTCTACAACACGAGCAAACCAGACTGGTACACCACACCTATACAGGCGTTGTGCAATGACTGGAGAGGTAGTTATTGCCCCCATGAGAGACTCACGAGGTGCATCACTGAGAGGGGCGGGCACGGCTGTACTATCATCCATACGATACAGATTGCATATCTGCACGTGCCATTCAAACCACGCGACAGCCATACGCCAACAACGCTGGACGGCAGCGAACTGGCGAACCATGTCACGGAAGGTGGCAGGGAAGCACAACCGCTCGAAGGCATCGTTCATGCTTGTTGAAATCCATTCCAGCTCACGATGTCTGTGATTACACGCCTCAAACCGAGCGACTTTGCGAGTCATCTCAAGGACAAGGGGTTCTAATGCATCCCTCCGTCGTTTATGAACCGTCCCTAGGACCTTAATGTTGCCAAGAATGAGTTCCAAATGGTTTTCTAACGGTACAAAATCGGTCGAAGGTAATGGGGTCCACATCACGGAATGGCAAGAATGAGACGGTGGTTGGCGGGGTGCAGCACAGAGCCATAGGAAGCGAGGATTATGAGAATGATCTTGAGGCCATTGAAGGGGGTCTGCATCACCGTAGTGGCCGTCCCCCCTAATCGAGACCCAGATGTTACCTTGAACAGTGCGAGGGATAAAGTCCATGTTGGGAGATGTCACAAGATACTTCTTGTCATCGGTGGCTCGACCAACTAATCCATCAGACCAGCTCAGTCGAGCTTCAAAAGCGGGTTTCGTGAATGCTCTAATGCTAAAAATGGGACGTATTTACCTCCTGGCTCGACGCCGCGCCGAACAAGATCCTGCCAACGCTTGGGCGGGGATCGGTTAGTTGTGGGTCCTGCGGAGGTGGGTCCTGCGGAGGTGGGTCCTGCAGATGTGGGTCCTGAAGGGGTGGGTCCTGAAGAGGTGTGTCCTGAAGAGGTGTGTCCTGAAGAGGTGGGTCCTGAAGAGGCGTGTCCTTCAGAGAGAGAAAATACAGAGTGTTAGTGCACATTTGAACTAGAAAGACACAACGGAGATGAAAAAACTCCCCAATCGTTCATCCATCGCTGATATCAATCACACATGACGGTGAAAAGGCCAAGCTTGACTTTCCGCCGGCGGACAGCTGTACTACGACTCCCTGTCGTAGTCCATCTGTTGCTAATGAGACGCAGACCTCTCTGGGCTGCGTGTCGTATCGAGCCCGAGAAACGACTCGGAGTACTCACGGCTTGACATGGGTCCCGTTGGCTCGGCTCTTGTTCCTTAGAGGACTTGACGACGATGGGTCCGCGGACGACGGATAAGAAGGTAGGCTAGAGGTAGAAAGGAATTAACAATTGAACGGTCAGATTAATGAGGACGTACCGGAGTAGACAGCCAATGCTCTCCAGGCAGAAGAGGGTTGAAGGGTTGTGGGCGAAGGGAACTAATGGCCTGTGTTTGATGTAAATGTTCGTTGATGATGGTTCCCACGCTGCAACGTGTTGTTGGTGGGGATGCGGTGGGAATAATTCATGTTGAAACTCAGAAAGCGTCCGCCTGAGTCCGAATGTAACAACAGCCACACTCGCCGCACACCTCTCTTTCTCCAGACCATCACGACGGAGAGTCGTGAACGTTCTCATCGAACTCTTGCATGACAGCGAGTCATACAAGATTGCTGACCTGACGGTAGAGTCAGCCAGCTCGGATCGTTACAACATCCTAACCAACCTGATCTCCGGCGTATCCCATGACTGGCTCCTCAAGTTCCTTATCTTCGTTCGTCAAGGCTTCTTTGCACGCGATTTGTGTGCTTGCGATACCTGAAACCTTGGCAATAATGACTCTCAGGCCTCCATACTGCGACACCTCCTGGCCTACTTCACCCGGAGCCACTCACCCACGACACGGAGAGCGTTGATCTGAGAATTTTGACGAATTACGAAGGTCGAGATACACGATGACTTTCTGGTTCGACTCTCAGAAATCTTTTCAGTGAGTTATTTTTGTGCCGGTTCTTGCGGGCACTCACCTATGCTATTTTCCAGACTGTCCTTCATATCCCGAACGCATCTGTGATAATATGATATTTCATCAGGTAAGTCCGTCATGTACGGGTTTTGAACGTAGCATTGACTGATCGAGTCTTCAGATCTCACGATTTACTTCCGTTTTACCCCACAATTTTCGATGACTCTATCGAGCTCTATCGCTGGAGATCACTGGGCCTAGGCCATGCTTAGTAACGTCACGTAAGTTGCTGTATTCCTCGTTTCGGCCGAATTTTGAGACATTTTTTTACTTCTCGTTTTGTAGGGTTACGCCGTTGAGGGCAAGCGTTCGATTCCCCTCGTTGCCATAGCCTTCTCACTTTGACCGTTTTTCTCGTACCTACCACTGCTTCACTTTGTGTTGTTGCCTCTGTTGTTAGCTACTCGTCCCTTATCTCATACACCTGTGATCATGTCTTCGTCAACCTCCAGGGTGCACACATATTCTCCAAAAAAAAATAAAAAAAACGCTGTTACGCGTTTTTCTTCCATACGATCCACCGGGGGAGTCTCTCGTCCTCTGTTTGACCCATTCATTTCATTGCGCAAGTCCTCCGGCAGTTCCGCTGTGAATGCCAAGGACCCCCTGTCTTTAAGACCTCCAAGCACATCACATAATACTCCACAGGTACTGTCACACCTGACGAAAACCTTATCTTCCGAGTTTTCGGGCACATCGAAGACTATACCACAGGTGCTGGCGCAGCTGGCGAAGCCTGCTTCTCTTGCGGAGTCGAACTTCTGGGAGGGAGGGAGTATAGTGTCGAAATTCATTCCTAATGGCACAGATTTCTTTTCAAATGCGGGAGATGTCGGGGAGATGGAGTCGATGCCTAGCAGCCAGAGCAGCAAAGCAAAGGTGAACAATACCATAGTAAGTCTTTCCGGTTCTTTATCATGTCCAACACCCTGACGTTTGTCCTTCCTAGAAACCCTCCACCCGGATGACTCAATTTTTGGAGAAGTGGTCTCAGCGCGCACTCGATGCCCTCTTCATTAGAGATGGACCTCCTGTGAGAAGCGGTGGCTGTACCTGTACCGGATGTGACGATAACATAGCACTCGACTCCGTGTATCGTTGCACGCAGTGCATTCATCCACCAATCCTGTGCCGAAGATGCGCAGTCTCGACTCACACACACAACCCCTTGCACATCGTCGAGGAATGGGACCCTCAACGACGCTTCTGGCTACGACTACCACTCGCCGATCTCGGTTTGATCATCGACCTTGGACATGCCGGCAAACGATGTCCCAAGACGTTGGACAGACCCCGGCGTATGACATTTGCCCACGAGCATGGAATTCATGATGTGCACGTGCGATTCTGTGGATGCCGCGCCAGTGTAAACACAAACGAACCTAGTTCGGATGCCACTCAGCTGTTGGAAGCTGGGTTCTGGCCTGCCTCTTGGGAGAGACCATTGTCTGCATTCAGCCTCCACGTCATGCGGGAGTACCATCTTCTCTCTACACAGGCCCATACCAACGCACTCGACTATTTCACGTGCCTACGAAGAAGAACTGACGGTATCTTCCCTGACGACGTCCCCGTGAGTGATTTTACAAAATCAATTTTAAATTGTACCGCTGACCAGGTGCAGGATCGTTATCGCGAGTTTCTGATATCGACGCGCGAGTTCTTCTTCCTGACGCTTTGCAAACGGAAGGGCATTGAGCCAAAGCAAAACTTGGATTACGCCAGCCTGGCAACATTGTGTCCCTCTTGCCCGCAACCCGGAATCAACATGGACCCAGATTGGAAGCGTCGAGACCCAAACATGAAGTAAGTATGCTTAGATTGTGCTCTCAGTCGCTCATTGACGTCCCCTGCAGGTTTATGGACGCCCTATTCCATGCGATCGATGGAAACTTCACCCAAAATCAAAAGGAGAAGAAAACAGACGAGGACGATTTCCCGTTGTCCCTCGGAGCCGCTTACTTTGCCAACGAGATCGATGTCGCGAAGTACATACAGGGGCTTGGACCTTTAAAACATGAGGTACGTAAATCGTCTCGTTCGAGAGCTCATACGTTGATCATGCTCCCAGACGTCCACCTGTCACAAGTTTGGCGCCATGGGATATTCTGGTCACTGGGGTTCCGTTTCTGGAACCCTGGGGCTCTCTTGTGCACGGCATATGTTCGTGCTACCAGGAGGAGGTGTGGACTTGCAGAAGGGGGAACGGTATGTACTAAGCACATCGGCAATAACAAACTAACCCTTGTCACCCAGGTTTGCAAACGTTGATTTTGCAATGCTGTCCGGACTCCGCCTGTGGGCTGCGCTCGACATGCATGTCTCCGCATACGACATCAATTGCCAGTACCGCATTAACTTCGCAGAACGTATGTCAAAATTTCGGGATATCGCCAATGACTTCGCTTCGATCCCATTTCGAGAGAAATATTTCCCTTACACGGTGGCAGGTATAGGCAAATTTCATTTGCCGGCACACAATGCAGCCTGCCGTTACAAGTATTCCCTCCATTACTTGCCTGGGGTCGGGATGACCGACGGTGAAGCCCCCGAACGTATCTGGGCCTCTCTCAACGCCCTCGCGCTTCGTACAAGGGAGATGTCTTCAGGACACCGGCACGACGTGATCAACGACTTTCACACTGATATGAACATCCGCCGCACGCACGATATGTGTGAGTCGTTCCTCCTCTAATTAATTTCTGCGTTAACCTTGCAATAGCTCATTTTCTGAAACGCAAGAACGTTGAAGCAGAGGCTATGCACTCGCGTGCTGCAACTACCCTCGAGAAACTTGAAGAAGAGATATGTGCTGGGGTGATTGGACAAGGGAAATTAGCAGAGTGGAAGCAGGAGGAATCGGTATGGGTGGGTAAGGTTGTAAACATGGAAGAGCACAAGAACCTAAAGAATCCCTACGAGCCTCGTCAACAAAAAGGTGAGCGACGTAAATACTGTTTGCATTCTAGCCCAAATACTGACCGGTCCGTTATGCCGTAGCCCTCACGCAGAAACAATTGCTCGCCAACATGTCAGCGAAGGCCTCTCAGAGTGCCGGGTTTTCACTCGGGCTCGTAGGAGTGATCGAAGAAGGGATTGATCTCCAGGATGTAAAGTAAGTCTCCATGCTTCAGGTGTAATAAGTGCCAAGCTGATCGGCTGTGAAGGGCAGAGATCTTGCAGGAGCTTGCTGCAGGAGCCAATAGCGATGTGCCGGCGAGTACTTTGATCGATATACGCAAAGCCTTCACCAAACGTGTGGACGCGTGGCGAACGCGGGCCGGGACGTACTTGTCCCCGTTGGTGGATGAAGCCGCGGAGGCCTTGGATGATAAGGCCAAACAAGTTGCAGCGGAGGCACTCGAAAGAGACACCGAGACTGGACAAGTGGATGAGGAGGTTGAGGGCTGGGTGGCGCCTGAAGAAGACGTCATTGAGGTGCCCGCAAAGCCGGAAGATTCAACAACTGTAGACCGAGCCACACGTTCGCTACCGAAACGCAAAGGGAAACGCGCGGTCAATCTCGTCGGCACCACCTCGACACCAACCGTCCTCTCGAAGTTCACCGTAGCGCACCCACCCACAGTCCCACCCACAGTCCCATCCACAGCTCTCAAGCGCAAGCGACCACCGGAAGACGTAGGACGGCCTGCGACATCGGGAAAGAGATCCGAAGCATGGCAGGAGGTTAACGCCGTCCTGATCGAACTTCCGTCTTCTCACCATCCCACCGTCCGAGACCGTCCTGCTATGCGAGGTGCTGTTATGGTGGAGACAGAATTGCGCAAGAACCAAGCGCAGAAGTACCTTGACGACCTGCGCACGCACC
The DNA here is from genome assembly GCA_001913855.2 of Hermanssonia centrifuga. Taxonomy (NCBI): domain Eukaryota; kingdom Fungi; phylum Basidiomycota; class Agaricomycetes; order Polyporales; family Meruliaceae; genus Hermanssonia; species Hermanssonia centrifuga. The sequence continues at coordinate 13,016 of MLYV02000268.1, forward strand.
TGATCACCAGCTATGGACTGACCGCCAAGAAGAAAGAAGTTAGTGGACAACGACGCACCACCCGCGCCTTCGGTGCGATTCGTCGTAAGTGGAAATCAGTCCAAAACTCTGCAGCGGCCTATCGTCGCACTCGGATTGCACTCCTCGCGCTCGGTATGCCTCACGACGACCCTGTGTACCGACCGCTCAACAAAGAGGATGTCAAAGCCTTCACCGTATTTACTGCCGATCAGCGACTTGGCGATTCGAAAACTCGAACATCCTGGATCTGGGAAGACCTCAGTTTCATCAACGCCCAAGGTGATGATGCGGTAAAAGAGTACTTCGAGGATGGTACGTTCTAATTCAGGCTTTGGATCTTACTTTATAATGACATCGCCTTGAAGCTGTTCGTGTGCACTGGTTCCGAACCAGTGCGCTGAAGCAACGCTGGTACGAACAAACGCTGCTTCTCTCCGAAGAAATGAAGCGAACAGCACGCTTCTTCAAGTACTATGAAAATCATTGGATGGCAGCTGCAGAGCGCTCGGATTGCGCTGGACGCGCAGGGTATGCACGAAAGTAAGTGGACTATGGTTGTATATCTTATCAAATACTGACGAGCTTTCGTCAGGCAAGCATATCGGCACACTCGGTTGATAGAGCGCTGCAAGAAGGATTGGAAAAATGTCGAGTGTTTGTCTGTGGTATGTATCAATCTCATGTCACTGCGTTTCTGCTAAATGATGTTTATAGGACTCTATATCTTGTAGCTACTCAATAGATTGATACCTACATAACTTATTATCTGTGCTTTCCCAATTTGTTGTGAAGCTGTGTGGTTGAAGACGATCATAAATCATGACAAGTTAACATTGCGACATACCTTTTCAGGCAGCCCTATGGTGTATTGGCAACGCGCCAATCACAACTTTACTGTGATATGATTGGCCCGTTGCCGATGCGCCTATAGGGCGCTTTTTTCCTCGGGACGGAGAGTTCAATTCCCTCCCGGTGCAGGTTGTTTGAATCTTTTTTCCCTATCTCTTTCGGTATGGATGCTATTTTTTTACTATGGTATTTGAATTGATTTGAATTGATTCATTCATTTCTACTGTGTGCAAATACAGACCATTATTTTCAAAGATGAATCATGACAAGTTAACATTGCGACATGCCTTTTCAGGCAGCCCTATGGTGTATTGGCAACGCGCCAATCACAACTTTACTGTGATATGATTGGCGCGTTGCCGATACGCCTATAGGGCGCTTTTTTCCTCGGGACGGAGAGTTCAATTCCCTCCCGGTGCAAGTTGTTTGAATCTTTTTTCCCTATCTCTCACAGTATGGATGCGATTTTTTACTATGGTTTTTGATTTGCATTCAGTCATGTATTTCTACTGTGTGCAAATGCATTCAATTGTTTTCAAGGTGTATGACTAGTAAGGGGAGCCCATGGCGTGGGAACAATGTGGTTTCCCGCGTCTGAAATCGGCCGATTTGAAGTATGGCGCCATAATGCCAGCTGACAATGGCCCGTGGGAACGCCTGTATAGTTGACGGCGTTTGCCGTGGGGCTGTAACCTCGCAGATATAAGTCACACCCACCCGCTCGTTTATTTCCCATCTTTTCTCTTACTGCGTTCCATCTTCTCCTCGTCTCGTTGTTTGCCTGGTCGTGGTCTCGCCGCCGCCTGCTCAACGTTTGACACGTTGAGCCGAAGGTGATGCAAGCGCACCTTTTCAGTCGCGCTTTTGCTGATTGCATGACCGTAGTGAGGCTGGCCTACACTTCCATCGTGCGCCTGGCCCCCCTCTCGCCGTTGGGTTTCTCCGATCTCAGATCACAGTGGACTATCCGTCCACTGTTGATCATGGATGATGATAATGCTGGTTGAGTGACAGGTATGCAGTATTATCTCTTGGCCATTCACTACGCTCACGCGTAACCTTTTGCAGACCGTTTCGTCGTGTTCCATTTGAAGCATGGGCTCTGCTGCTATCCTCGTCACTCTGCCACTGTGGTCTCCCGTCGTAACTCTTTCCAGCTACCTCTTCTTCCGGTCGCGCTGTTTGTCGTAGCATCGGCCACCTCGTCGCCTCTTCGCCTCGAAGTAGTGTCCGCATCTCCCCTCAGTCCCATCGCGACCCTACCTCGGCCATCATGTCTTGACACTCATCTGTTGTTACCCTGATCGTGCTCTCATAGACGTATGTTATGTTTTGTGATCATTCTGAACTTGCATTAATGACTCCTTAGGCCCGTCATTTAACAGCGCGGGGGCCATGTCGACGTGGTATGCTCTCGAATTAGTGCCTCATATACCCAGTTCCCACCGCGGCTCTAGCTCGGGCAGCCTGCCTTTTGCATCTGTCATCATGGCTATGATTGTATAGACGTAAGTTTTTTTTGTTTTGATTATCTGGACACCTTGGTTAATGACCCTTAGGCCTGTGCTGTAAAATCCAGCGGCCATGTTAACGTCGTGTGCCCGCATCTGATTGTCATCGCGCGACGTTTCCTCTTTTGTGACCATGTTTCCTCCCCTGCCAACTATTTTGATGTGCGTCTTGCTGAATACATCTATGACTTTTGCTTGGTCGCTAGGTTCTTCTTGTAAGCGTTTAATTTATTGTGTTGAATGTTAACGTCGCTATGCTCTCTTTGTCGTTCTTGGCTATATCAGGTGGTCGGTTTATTGTGTGTTGCTTTCTCTTGGGCTCAGATGTCTGTTAGTATCATGTCATGTCGTAGCATTCTGTTCAATTATTGTTGGATTGTTACCATGATGCCTTGGCGCTGAGTGTTCGTTATGTGTGGACTCTGCTCGGTAAATCTGTTTCCCAGTGGCTGTGTCATATGGTGCATTTCAAGACCTCAGTGCAGTAGTAATCATACATGAACACTGGGCTGTTTCATTGTTTTTAATCATAAATAATTGCTGCGATTTTCCCTGAGTATTAGCGCCCAAGCCACCCAGTATAACTATACAGTTTTAAGCCGTGTGGCTCAGCGGCGCTTTAAATTAATCATGCATGATTACCTATGATTACTGGCTGTTTAATCATAGGCCGCGATCTTCTGCGAGTCTTAGCGCCCAAGCCACACGATATAAACTATACAGTTTTAAGCCTGGCTCAGCTGGCCTTTAAATAGTAATCATGCATGATTACACATTGTTTAATCATACATGATTACTATTTAATCATACTGGCTGTTTAATCATACATGAGGACCGACTGCGATCTTCCACGAGTCTTAGCGCCCAAGCCACCCGATATAAACTATACAGTTTTAAGCCTGGCTCAGCTGGCCTTTAAATAGTAATCATGCATGATTACACATTGTTTAATCATACATGATTACTATTTAATCATACTGGCTGTTTAATCATACATGAGGACCGACTGCGATCTTCCGTGAGTTTTAGCGCCCAAGCCACACGATATAAACTACACGGTTTCCAAGCCTGTGGCTCAGCGGGCTCGTCGGAGCAATCTCAATCATACATACACTGTATTGCTTGGCTCATCCCAGTAATTGGCCTGAATCATATAACATTATCTTGATTGTTGGGCAGAGTAATTATCATATATTATTAGACAAGTGCAAAAATGCAGAGTTAGATGGTCGGGCACATACATTATTATACTCCTAACGAAGGTATATATGTAATATATAAAAACAGTTTATAATGGCCCTGTGGTGTAGTGGTTGAAGTGCCGGTTGGGAACCGGGTGAGCGTTGGTTCGAATCCGGTCGTAGTTCATGTTTTGGCGCCCGCATCTTTCATCCACGCTAATCATGTATGATTAACGCTGTTCAATTACGGTGCTAACCTCTGACGCGGTCCTTAGCATCATATATGATTCCAATCTTATATGATTCCCTGGGGTATTTGCCCGTCATGATGTATGTTTCAAACTGAAGCAGCTCCATGTTGTCTCGCATCTCTGGAGTTAGGCTCTATTACTGTAAGTATACCGCATCGCGCCAGCGTTTTGTTCCGACGCTTTTTTTGTAGGGACTCCTGGGAGATCCATTACTCTCTGGGTTGAACTCAAGGAACGTACGTCGGGTTCACTGTTACGTAACTCCCGTGTCTTTTCTAATTGATTAAATAAGTCGACTCTTATACCTCGAGATCCAAAGTGGACTATGTCGGGCTGGCTTCCGAGAGTCCTCTCTCTGGTTCTCAGTCCTGTGTGGATAGTGCCAAGCAAGATTGCGCGGAAATTGTGGATACGTTGGGTGCATTTGAGGGCGCTTGGCATAGGCTCCATCTCGCGTGCACCAGCTTACTCACAAGCCTTGTGTTCGCTAGTAACCTCTCGGTTCGTGCGAGGCCACTAGACACACGGAAAAGGCGCTAACTATTGATTTGCTCGTTCAGACAATCCCAGTCGCTTGCGAGGCTAACCTACAGAATGCCGAGAACGTCTACCGTCCCGTGATAACCTGTTTGCGAGAGTATGCCAACGGCGGATTGCCTTTGTAACAATTCTGACAAGAGATTCCTTGATATCCTAACATTGTGGTTTCGTGTGTCTCGTTCTCGTTCTCGTTCTCGTTCTCGTTCGTTCTCGTTCTCATTCTCGTTCTCGTTCTCGTCCTTGACCCTTTCATGTATCCTCACACGTGCGTCTCTTTCTCGACATACCTGTTGTAACTTGTTCTGAATCATTGACAAACGCCGGCAGTCTGCAGTATCATCACATCTCCGCAATGACTCAGCGCCAATGTAGATGAGGGAATCATATCGCCGTTTTGGTCTCACGTCTTTACGTGCATGCAAATAAACGTGTCGATTAAGTTCATGACACCGCAGTCATATCTCGCCAGTTTCGGTATACATTCCCAGACTCACTTTTCTCTCAGACCACATCACCAGTGTTCTTCTCTTTAGTGTTTTGTGACAAACCTCGAGCCAACATTCCGGGAAAAAGAATCCCAGACATTGACAGAGGGACAACCAGTATTTCAGGAATACAGTAATGGTCGTACTGCCGTTGACTCGACGAGGATACAGATGAGTAACCAATCGTGCTATATATATATATATATATATATATATGAAGTGACGTTGATGTCTTCTTGAGTCTCGGTCCATCCGTTTGATATCGTCCTTTCTCCATCAAACAGGAACTCACGCACTGGCAATTCTCATTTGGCTAACCACTGTCAAGAGTATAACAATAACGGCGGTTCCATCAGGTCAGCAGAGCTTTCCAGCTATCTATCACACCGCTGTGCACGGAAATGACGACTTCTTAGGACTTAGCGTGGAGAACAGTAATTCAGTTGTAGGGTCACACTGTACCTCTGAAATCAAGTTCAAGGTTCCGCAGCCATATACCACACTTTCGCCACCACAACGCCTGAGAAACCTCACGCGTTGATACCACCCGATACCCTTTGCTACACAAATCGTATGACGACAGGTCGCACAGCTTCATTAAATCCCAGGTCACCCGGGAGCCCCACTTGATGAGAATTTACCGGAGAACTACGGACATGCGTGCAATGAAACGTCTCAATCAAGCTCATAAATCCGCAGTCGTATATCTTCATCAATATCTCGCCAACCTCGATATGCGTCTCCATGCTCCCTTTTCTCTCTCCCTTCTCTTTCTCCTCCTGCTCCTCCTCTCCCTCCTTCTCTCCACCATCCTCCTCCTCCTCCTCCAGATCATCCGCCTGCTCCTTTTTCTCCTCCTGCTCTTCCCGCTCTTCCATCTCCTCCTCCCTGTCTTGCGCTTCTTCCTCGCGCACCATGGCGACGAAACTCCAGGCGACGAATCCTCAGGCGACGAAATCCCAAGCGGTGAACCGCGAGACGATTGCAAATCTCTCGAAGAATCACGAAGCTGTACAGAGATTGTTCACAACTATAGCTTCGGTGTTGATGACTGCGCCGAAGAGAGACCTTGGGTTGTGTGATGAATGGGACCGGCTCACCAAGGTCAGGAGTTTGCTAAGATTTGACCGGGTTGCATATGATTGACAATCTTCATGGTGGGCCGATCATTCAACCCGAACAGACCTATCATGATCTGTACAGACAGTCGCAACTCAATGCCAGTACCTGTGCAGACTTCCTAGGCAGTGAGTTTACATATTTACCAAGGACGGGGGAGAAATAATCAATTCTGTCCTCTTAGCTCTTGAAACATCGCTGGCTCCACTGTCCTCTGATTCGGGCGACAGGGTCATAAAGGCAAGGCGACAAACCATCAAGGCGGTCATTGAAGTACATCATAAGTCACATATTAGTTTCCTTACATATGCTGACCCTAAAGTTTGCTAGATGATCACGGTCCACCATGAGTCTGCTCAAACAAATTCGTGGAAATTTTACGAACTTGCCGATGAGGTCGAAAAGTTCTCATACAAAGCCTTGGACGCACTGGAACCGAAGGCCGAGGGTGGATTCTGGGCCAATCTATGGTCTGGCGCAGCAAGGTATGGACGACGTCTTTCCTGTTTTCAGCCCGTCACTCAGGCTCGCTTATTCTGTTTTCAGCCGTTACCAGTTGATCCGGGAGGTGAGTCGTATTGAAGCCTGACCTTCATCCAATGAACACTCATGGATAGCGGACATAGGGTTTGAAGAATTCCTTGGATACGATGATTTATCTCCTCAAAGCCGTGTGGTCCAGCATACCCAAAGATTACCTGCTTTACCACGGTAATTGTGATACTTTGTCGTGATGTTCCTGCTGACGCTGCAATTTCTCCAGAGAAAAATTCCTCCGGCAGGTACATCGAGATTGAACTGAATCTATGTACGCAGCACCGCTTTACTATCTCCTTGATGTTGGATCTCAACAACATACTGCTTTATAAAAGCTCACCATCGGGAATGTTGTACCTCACAATCCAGAGTGAACTGTGTCGGACAGAACTCGCAGAGTTCCACGTCCGGCTTTCAGCCCTCTCTGGATGGTGTCAGGCAGGACTTCGATCAACTTAAAGAGGGACTGGTCGTGTTCGACAACACCTGGAGTAATGTTCATATTGATTTGAATAGCTTGCTAAACAGCCTTACTTTCGTACACGACCTTGCGGTTTGTGCTTCTACTACTACGAGGCGCATTGAAGATACTGAATTATTGTCCAGAATACACGAGCCTCTTACAACGCCAACCTTCGAGAGGCTAAGAAAGCTTGTCTGCCGTTGATCGCCTGTTTACGGGAATATTCCCGTGGCGGACACCCGGAGTAAAGGCTCTCTGTCTCTTCGTTGCAGTAGGAATGCACCAGCCATACTCGAAGACTTCTTGTTTATCCCTTGGCTGGTGTGTGCTCGAATTCTTTCTTGACCTCCCGTTCTGATAAACGACCACCTATGAGAGAGTACTAGTACTTATTGTCATACTGATATGTTTTCTTGTATGCATGTATCTGGCCAGCCCCATCTCCGTTCCTGCTGAAATCTGAATATGAAAGTGTTGTCGGTTATCCCTCTGGCACCCAGGACATCTCGCAAACTCTGGTAAACGTTCAACCTAAACAAATCAGTGCTTCAGCCGAAACCTCGCGCTCCTCACCGCTCGACTGTCCTCAAACTGTTCGAAAAGGATCCGAAACTCTAGCCGCCGCGGGTCTAGATCTAATACTAACAACTGGTAAGGTTCCACTAGTCCAAGCAGAGCATCACTGGCAACCTCTCGTTCACACACCAACGTCAACATGGATTGCAAACGCACCGCCGAAACGAGCGAGATCCTGGTTATCAGATACGACACTGCTGCCTCCTGACCTCCGTTATCAGAATGCAGCTTATGCCAGGAGAGACACCGAGGCACATGCTACCAGCCCATGACAGGAAGATGACATATCTCATCAGGTCTTCTCAGGATGATCTGCATATGCTGTTGGACGCCGCGGATGCTGTCAACATGCTTCTTTGTTTATTTGTTCACACTGGAGATGCAGCGGTCTACTTGGGAATGCTATACCCGGTCTATCGAGCTGGATGCACCCGAGCAAAAAACCATCAGCACAACAGGGGGTTGCCGTAGACACAGAACGGCTGCGCGCGGCTTGAGCTAGACAGCAAAAAGAGATAATGCCGAGGAAGAAGGAAAACAAATACAAGGCTACGTAACTTCAGCTGAATCTAGGGTCATATTTACGGAAATCGACCGGAGCGACCGTGAATGAGAAACGACGAAGGAAGAAACGGGAGTTCGCGTAGTTTTTGTGGGGAGGGGGAGTTTACTCTTTGTGCTCGCTGTTTGCAGCACTGAGTTCTGAATCTCCTCGTGAGAGCGCAGTACGCTCCCGGCGCCTCACACCCGCCGCACTCTCGTATCCAAACAGCTTCGTCCGTCCCTAGCAAACAACATCCAATTCTCAGTCAGCATACAGCGGTGTCACTCGGGAACACCCAGAAGACTGACCTCTTTGTACTTCATGATGATAAGACATAAAATAGCTGCGAGCCAGAAAAAGACGTATCCGAGGACAGTGCCGACGGTCGCGCTGTTCGTCCATCCAAAGATGGCGTTGAACATCGTCCAGCCGTCGCTATCGAAATTATTCTCGGGGTTGCAGCAATCGATGTGCCAGACGTTGCCACGGACGTCGTACGAGCCCGGACCGTCTCCCGCTGCACCTTCGTCGTCGACATCTGCGCCGAGTCTGTGATGAAATAGGAAAGCGTGGATTAGCGGACAGGGGAAGGAGGAGGAGAGGAGAACGTACAGAGTGTTGAAAGCGTTTTCTTGGAAGGAGCCGATGGCTCTGCTGAAGAGGCCAGCACCGATGAGGAGAAGGAAGTTGGTCATGGCAACCAAAAACACAGTCAGTGCTGTAATTCACCGTGCGTCAGCGCGTTTTGAGCGAAGGAAAGGAAGAAAGTGCACGTACTGCTACGGCTGGCGAAGGTATAGATAAGGAAACCGCAGATGATACCGCAGGCAAGACCAACGATGGCAGCGATCGGAATCGAAGTGGCAGGCTGTCCGAGGGAGACACCGCCGACAAAGATGACGGCCTCCATGCCCTCACGCAAAACGGTGATCAAAGGAAGTACAAAAAGCACCCATTTGCCGCTTTTTGCTCCCGCGTCGACGTCTGTGAGAAGGAAAAGGAGAATCGTGAGAAGAAATACAAAAAGATGTGTGGGAGAAACGAGACGTACGTTGACCGGCGAAGGCTTTCTGGAGCTTGACGCGCCATTTAGCCTTGGCGCGATCCATCTTGAGCATGGTGACACCCATGACGAAGATCATAATGCACGCGATCAACTCGAATATGCCTGTGAACGCGATCTAGCAATGAGTACTGCGAATGATCGACACAAACCCGAGAAAATGGCTCACCTTCCCAGAGCTCCTCGGACTTTGCCCAGAGATCAGCAGCCTTGGTGAACCAGACGGCGATGAAAGCTGCGCCTACGGACAGGGCAATGATAAAACCGAGGCCGGCACCTAGGAAGACTTGCCAACGCATGCGGCGCACAAACCGCTTGGTGCTGATAAGTTTGTCCTCCTCGCTCTCGAGCTTGGGTTGGCCCGAGAGCTCCTCTGATTTGTTGGAGTCGTCCCCATCGCGCTTCTCTGGCTCTGAGACGGTGGGTGCAAGTGAGCGGCCGTTATCTTCGTACGCAATCTGTTCGACGAGCCCAAGGAGGACGGAGACGATGATGGCGGCCTCGAGGGTCTCACGGAAGACGATGAAGAAGATGGGAACGGAGAAGACGTTCTTGCCCATGGTAGCTACCTATATGCGCTGGTAGGCGGCCGCTCGCTGCTGGGGGGGGGGGAGAGAGGGGGACGAGGGGTGTCGGGAAAGAGTCCGAAGAGAGGCATGCATAAGATATAGCATTCGGGCGGGGAGAAGGAGAAATAATTGGGGGGAGAACTAAAATGCCTCGTCCGACCTGAGCTCATGGCGTCTAACTCGCAATCTGATAATTTTCCGTGATTGGCGTAGCACGCGGCGGCATAATCTTATCAATCAGTTGATGTCTTTCAGGGTCCATCTTATCTGATTACGGGCTTGATCCTTTCGCCAGACACTTTCCTCTCCTCAGATGTCGCAAATCTGCCTCTCGCGTACCTTGCTTGGCAAATAAAAGTACGAACAGGCGTTGTGGGTGCGCTGCTAGAAAAGGATGAACTCATCCTTAAAGTTCTGGAACAAGTTCATCATTCCGTTGTGTCGGGGCTGTCTCCTCATTCACGAGGCCATTTTCTCATGCTTGAGCCTTCGCTGCCGCAAGTGTCGCTCGCACGCGGGCCCTCCTTTATACATTCGACCTTCACACGAGCAACGCTGCTGAATTATCTGATAAGCCGAGAATCCGGCGAGCGTCATGTTGAGATCTGAGATCCGAGGGGGATCGAGGGTTGTTATCAGATAAAAAATTCCATGGCCTGATCATCCGCCCTGCAAATGCCTCTGCCTTCCAACCAGCCGATTCTATGGCAGCGGCACGCATTTCTTCCGTGTTGTTCTCGTTATTTAGCCTGCACATGACGCCCATCTATCCTACCACCCCTTGGTCTCCCCCCTTTCCCCCTCACAGGCAGCTTGTCTCCAAGTCCTTGTCCTAGGTCATGAGGTCCGCGCTTGCCCTGCTCGCCGCCGTCTCTCCCGTCCTTGCGGGCGTACAAGAGGTCTGGTGGAACATCACCTACGTTCAGAATGCCAACCCAGACGGCCTGGCTGAACGTCGCGTCATTGGTATCAATGGAACATGGCCGTATGTATCTCACACTTTTTTGGTCGCTTTCAGATGCTCATTTCGTGGTATAGCCCTCCTACTATCGACGTGCAGTCCACAGACTCACTCCTGGTTCATGCGTACAATTCTCTCGATCAACCGATGACTCTCCACCACCACGGCATGTTCTTCAACTCTACCTCGTGGATGGACGGTGCTTTGGCCATCTCTCAATGGTTGGTGCATCCATTTTCGCCATTTTCGCCATTTTCTTACCCGATGTGACCTCTAGCGGTGTCCCACCGGGGCAATCCTTTGACTACGTCGTTCCCATCGATACTTCAGGTCAATGGGGGACTTACTGGGTCCACTCCCACGCAGGCGTACGTTATTTCCAACCTATCCGTCAATTCACCGAGTTTATCTGAGTTTTACGACATTTTAGGGACAATACGTCGATGGTCTCCGCGCCCCTGTTGTCATTCACCCGCCAGTTGAGAAGTACTCATACGATGAGGAGTTCACCGTCGTTCTTGGTGACTGGTACCACGACGAGCACAGTGTACTCTTGAGCCAGTTCATCAACGTTGCAAACCCCGGCGGTGCTGAACCTGTTCCTGGTATGTTTTGCATACGTCGCTTTTGACGACCATCCATGCTCACCACATATATCAGACTCTTCACTGATCTATTTTGCTCAAAATGCTTCATACCTCGGACCTATCGCCGGTACTCATCCTCATCCTACCACTGCCGCCGTCGGTTTCAACGAGAATGCCACCCTTCCCTTCCAGGTAACTTTGCTGTCCCTTTTTGAGCCAATATACACGCATACATGCTAATTATTTGCGTTTTCTATATAGCCCGGCAAGACTTACCGACTGCGTATAGTCAACACCTCTGCATTCGCCATGTTTTACTTCTGGATCGATGGACACGACATGCGTATCATCGAGGTCGACGGTGTAAGCTTCTTGATTTTCAGCTTTTTTTGGATACATTTACCGACTATATGCGGCTTTCCCCTTCTCTTTTTGGTAGACTGACGTCGAACAGTCCTCTGTCGACTTGGTCACCGTCACTGTCGCACAGCGTTACTCTATCCTCGTAACCGCCCGCAACGACACTTCCTCCAACTGGGCCATCCACGCGAACATGGACACCGACATGTTCGATACCGTCCCTCCCGCTCTCAACCCTAGTACGTCTTAGTTTTTCTGTGTCGATCATTCATGTTCATCATGCGTCTGCACCATAGACCTCACTTCCTCAATCACCTACGACTCCTCTGCCTCCCTCACCGACCTCGGCTTCATTGATCTCTACCACGATGTCGACGACATCGCCCTTGTCCCTCTCGATGTTGAGCCTATGCTCCCCTCCACCAGGACCATCGAGCTTGAAGTCACCTTCGACACCATGGACGACGGTACCAACCGCGCGATGTTCAACCAGAAGACCTTCAACTCCCCGCTAGTACCTACCGTTTTCTCCGAGCTGACTCTTGGCTCGAACGCAGGTGTCGTGGAGGCGTACGGGCCATACTCGTTTGTGGTGAACCATCTGGAGGTCATGGATATCGTTTTGCAGAATGGCGACGCTGGAAAGCATCCTTTGTGAGTATCTTCGGCAGCCTCGTTCCATTGAATTTTATAGGACTGATACTGATATGCGTGATTTAGCCATTTGCACGGACACAAGTTCCAGCTCGTCCAGCGCTCGACGGATTACACATCCGACGACCCCGCGCTCAACCCGCCCATCGTCGAGGGTCAAGCCAACCCCATGAGACGTGATACCGTCCAGGTGCCTTCCGGCGAAGGCGTCACCCTCCGTGTCGTTGCCGACAACCCTGGCGCATGGATCTTCCACTGTACGTTCACTGTCTTCTATCTTCCACTTATCCCTAAATTAATATGATACACTGTGCAGGTCACATCGAATGGCACTTGGAAGCTGGTCTCGCCGTCACTTTTATCGAAGCTCCGCTTGTCGCCCAACAACGCGGTTCTATCCCGCAAGTCCTGGACGACCAGTGCAAGACGCTCGGCATGCCCACAAGCGGAAACGCCGTTGGCAGCTTGAACGCGCTTGATCTCAAAGGTCTTCCTGAAGGCCCTTTCCCTCAAATTCTAGGGTGGAGGCCAAAGGGCATTGGCGCGATGGCCGGGTGTGTGTTGACGGCTGTGATTGGGATGTTGACGGTGACGTGGTATGCGCTTGGTGGATATATTTCGGAGGAAGAGATGGAGAGGGAGGTGAGGATGCAACAGGAGGAGAAGGAGAAGAAGGGCAAGTTCTTTGGATTGCTCAAAAAGAAGACCGCATAAGTTGCCTCCTAAGTGAAAATAAACGTTGGTAGTTCGGGTGTAAATGTAGTACGTTTTGTCTTGTTTCCCTTCCCTGTGTTGTGGTTCATGACCAGTATGGCTAGATTCTTGCTTCTGTGTCATTGTTTTACTCAACTACGCTCATACCGTTCTATGACTAAGGCGTTTGGATTTTGGGATAGGTGTAATTAACCTCTCGTGTGCAGCTTGTACTACTACTGAACGCCTAAGACCCCGGATAGCGGCAAACCCCGGGACAGTCCATATCCTCGATCCAACTCTTGAGTCTCCTAGTTCCTGCCCTTTATGATTGAGCCACTATGCATGCATGCTGCACTACCCCCAGGGATTTCCCTCCAAGTCTACCGGCTCTACTCCCTTTTCTGGAGGGTCATCGTTACCCTTGGAGTCCTCGATCATGTCAATTTCCCCAGGCTCTGTGTCGTCTATATTTCCGTCCTCCCGGGCCTCCAACTCTGCATCAAATGGTTGGGCTGGTACGGTCCGGCGACCGCAGTCCGAGCATCGGAGGAACTGTCCAGGCAACCTGCGGAGAATACACTGGTAGTATCACAGCAAAGAAAACACCTCTCGTTACTCCATTATATGAGAGGACGGTGAGATTGACTAATCACCTTGGAGTTTGAATTTGGCAAGTCGTAAAACGGCTCGAGGCAGCCCGTACACTTTGGATGTGAAGGGTCTGTTTGATAATGCACTCTTAGGCGGGTATCGGACGTGAAGAATATGTCGCATGATGTGCAGGCATAGAAGAGGCTGGAGAATCTGCGTGGGTGTTTCGCTTTACAATGCTGGCAGAGGTAACCAGACAAGTTCCGCTCAGCTTCACGTTGTGAAGATTGAAGAGATGATCACGTACAGCAACCAACCCATGCTCAACGAAGCCACCTTTAAAACATACCGGACACTCGAACACTGCGTGAACAACGTTCACGTGTTGGCGCCTGGCGGCAAGAGACCCAAACGTTTTCTTGCATTCAGCGCAAGTTGGAGATACCTTGGAGTCAGTGGTCTGAAGATCCATGACTGTCTCGGAGAACGCGGCGGGATTGATATGAATGTAGGACGGATGCGCAAGATTTATATCCCTCCTCCAGGCTTGACAGCAGTTGGCCTAGAAGTTAGAAGCGCATTGCAGACGGGCAACGTGTGCGGGTCCGATCTTTGGAAGCCCAACCTTTATGGTACTGCGCGCATTTTCAGTAATCGAATGGGCTTATATGCATGGTACGTGCCTGTGAAACACCTTCGTTATTTTTTCTGTCCGAGAATGATTCCTATCTGGGCAGGGCTATTACCTCTTTTCCACGGGGGCCGTCAGCAGCTACAGTGAATATTGGCATGTTGCATTTCCAATAGCGTAGAATGGCATCCATGTATCTAGTAGCGCGTTGAATCGACGAGATCGGGGAATGACCTTTTCACGTTAGCAGCGGAGGTACGAACCAAAAGGTCGCACTCGGTGCCCGTAAGCAGACAATCACACTCGATGCGAACCATCTGCCACATATTTTCCAACGTGGCAAGTCCTTCCTAAATTTTATCAAAATTCCGCGTAACACAATCCAGAGAAGACCGAGTCGAACGCAGTCTTGGTTCAACACGGTTATTCCTGGATTGTGAAGTAGAGCTTTTCTGAGTGCGCCCTTTTACCACAGCATATTCTTCAGAATGGACGCAGAAATCATAGCATAGCAATATGACGTACGTTCATTCAGTGCACTCTTGGGCTAAGAGAGTTCCCCTGGAGAAACAATGTCAGAAGAAACGTTACGACAAAGTAGTGTGTACTCAAATATAAAAGAGCACGCTTCCTTGAGACCACCAACTATTGCATCAAGAGAGTTCTTCAAGAGCTATGTAGGCTATTTGAGAATTCTCTTTCTGAATAGATGCTGTGCGACTCACTTCCCAGACCGACTGACAGAGGCTGAAACAGAATAAACGAGATATGTATTGAAAATATCAATGCCACATCCCTTGCTGCACCGGAACACAACCTGTCCCAGAATCCACCCATGGCTGCTCTTAATGCTTTATCAGAGAAACTTTCCACCTCCTCGGTAAGTTCACGTAATTGTTCAGAAATGTCATTAACCTCTTCCTGATGGGGATGGATCTGATGAACCACCTGAACTTGAAGAACTTGAAAGTGTACTCGATGATCCGATGTCCGAGAAGACAGCGAAAGAGATGCGTGCTGTGAGCAAGCTGTTCCTTACTATGATCGGTGTTCACTCGCTGGAAAGAGGGACGAGGGGGAATTTGAGTCGAAAGAGGTGCATGTATGGATGTAAGGAGCGTGTGGATTGTCTTTATGAGAAGAAAACGGGCTGGCGTAGCAAATATGCGTGTGTAGAGTATGTCTAGGATGATGGATGCGTCGAGTCCGAAGCGGATGACGGCGAGGAAAACGTGAGTGTGCCTCTGGCTTTCAACGGTAGGCGCTCCCCGGGCGCTCGGCTGGACGCTAGGAATTCCACGTTCATGTTCGAATTTCATCAGCAAAATAAACATTTCTTTACAATTTGAGGTAAGACCATATAAACATCATTTTGAATACAAGATAATACCTATCAGTTGTGCTCATATGATATAAGATATCGAGCATGTCAGGTTTGTGATGTTCGGGATAATTGTGAGTCATATAAGGCAGAGAATCCTGTTGGACCTTGTGAGGGTATACAAGCTTCGCAATACCACATAATGTATATTAGATCAGTAGTCATATTTTCACTTCATACAATCATTCAGACCGACCATATGATAGTAATATATATTTTATTTTATTTTATTTTAGCAGCATTTACAATACAAATAATCATAGCTAGTGTAACTACTGATATCATACAATAATAGGCGCATATATGGATACC
>MLYV02000271.1:0-87126 GCA_001913855.2 Hermanssonia centrifuga
GCAGTTTTCCTATTCAGTGGCAAACACTCCGGCTTCCTGCTGGCAGTCAGCCACGCAAGCAGCCAAATTTATTGTAGTTCTGTTCAGTAAAAACCTTTATGATATGCTTATTTAGTGTAGTACACGTTTCAGTATATTATTCCGAGTCATCGTCTAGCTATTGTAGAATCTGCTATGACAAAACCAAATGACAACGTACGAAGCGCCGAAGAGATGCTTCCAGTGGCGAGGACACTGATATCATCTGATCTAACGGATTGCCGAATACCATGTTCCGTATCTGCTCTTTTGAAGATCCACTATATCTTCGGAGTCATCGGTTGGCTGGGGCGGCTGTGTATCTCAGCAGGCTCCAGGCGGATCGGCAAATGCCGCGTTGCGTATCGACTACCACCTGCCGTATAAGGGAATTCAAGGTTCCTAATCCGGACTACTCGACAAGACCCCCGCGTCAGAAAACAGACTAGTTATATACGCAAAGGGTGGAGTAGCAGTACATGTTCCAATCTGACGTATAGAAGACCGTCATCGACGAGGATCCTCAACCAAATGGGACTCCGACAAGGACGAGGGGAGGAATGAGCCATCGTAGACTTAAGGGTCCTACTACCAGTAGGAGGAGGAGATGGAGTTGGTGCGTAAGAATATTCATAGTTCAAGCGCGGCGTACTTTTTTGAATATTAGACAGAATCCGCCTTAGTGGAAACATTCTGCCGCAATTCATGTATCCATGCCCTACACTCTGTACTATTGTAAGAATAGCCTAGTGTAGTATCTATACTAGTAGGCTAAATATACTCGAAGCTAGGAGATTCTGCCGTCTTCATTGTTCAAGGATGGGCAGCTTCAACGTTCAATCTGCAGTCCTAGAAACGACTTCCTCTATGGTCATCAGTGAAGGCAAGGACGTAGTAGTGCTGTGCATTGTTCGCCGTAGTCCCACAATTGCCAGTTCACCTTACCCACGAAGTGCTAGTGGCCTGGAGCTTGGGATTCTCTTGTGGTATCATTGCCCTCAACAGTTATAAGCGAAGGAGAAGATGTTGTGTCGTTCATAGCTCGCTGTAAAGCTACCATTACGATTATCGTCGTAGGATAGGCGCCCTATTGAAGGTTGATTCAGCACCATGCAGACAAAAGACAAGATTGACCGAACTCGCCGCAATTTGTACGGTTATGGGGGAGTAGATATCCCCGCCCGTCCCTACGTGTAGTATAACCGAGGATGATAAGACGATTGTAACCTTGATTGATGATAGGATGAGATCCAAGGATTAAGCTATCATTCGGGAACTCACTCCCAGTAGTAAGCAATAGATAGCACCAGACTCGAGGAGGAAAATTAGTATCTGTTCGGCCTTGGTAGTCTTGTTGCGGATATTCCTCAGACCTTCACGTAAAATCTTTCGGTGATGCCTATGATCCAATTCCAGTCTATATAAATGTTCTCATAGAGGAACCGCGTACCAAGTTTTATGTGCAATAATTGAAGTAGTAGTAAGATTGGTCAAAATGGACCCGACAAGAGATGAACCCTGACAGATATTGATGACGAAAATTTCGGGTTCGGATGGAAGTGACAGAATGAGGGATGTGGCAATCCTGATTCCTATCGTTGCGACGGCGGACACTGAAGGATACACTTTAGCTCCCCTATATTTCCAGGCTCACATGCTGCACATACAGATGGTGAAGCACAGAAGTAGCGTTGGCACTCTCAAAGACCTCTTGTAGTCTTCATTGCATAGAGCTCGTGCCCTCCAGACAACCACAGCATCTGCAAATACGTACTAAATCCCGTTAGTACTCGGCGTCCATTTTAGTGATAGAAATCTTACGTTCAAGAGGGCAATTGCGTTAAACAAACTAACGTATCTTATTGTAAATCCTTGGGAGTTGCGCAATGTTCGATCGATGAAGTATATTTGAGTCAAAACGATCTGTCTGGCTACTTCATATGCCCAATATACCGAGGATAAGATGAACGAAAAGAGTATGGCAAACAACAGAAACCTATGTGTCCCTGAATCCGGCCTGCTCCTGTAGATGAAAATAATTGAATATCTTTGATGGGCTGGAAACAAGATACAGCACACATACATACATCAAAGCATGTATTGAGATCAGCATCAGAAAAAAATAAATTCCTTTGTATAAAACACGAAATTCATTTTAAAAGAGCTCAAGTAGGGCCGGGAGACATACCGTAACAGGAAGACTGGAACACCAGTGAGATGATACCATACATCACACGGTAACCATCTTGACCCAGATCTATATAGTCCGGAATTTGTGACATTGCGGCGGGGTTCTGAATGATGCCAGAAGAGAGCCTGAGGAAGAAGCAACAGCTCAAGTTGGGCTTAGTTGGGCTCGGTGCGACATGCAGTTGCTCTTATACTGCAAGGCTTCAAGTCCGAAGCGTATCCGAGTCTGGCAACTCGCCAAGAGGGCGCATCTGGTTGAACTGCTATAAACAGCCACTGTCGCCAAGCGGCACTCCGTAATGTTCTATCCTGACGGGAAAGTTAGGTGGAAGGAAGCTGATCATGAGGCATAAGGGTAGCGTCGGTACTCGTTAAATTTCTGAACTCACCTAGAATCCTATGCGTAATACCATACCGCACAGATCTGAATATATAATTGGCCAAGCAGGGTGGCACGAGCGTCGCCGCCGCAGGCTGCGCGGTAGCGGTTGCAAGTTGGTTGCCGTTGAACGTATCACAGCTCAGAAGTGATCAGTCGTAACCTGCATCGGCTCGAGTGAGGATCGTGCAGTATTATACTTGGTTTAGTAATGCTTGTCGCTACACATAGACTCAGAAGTGCGTTCGCTGCCAGCGGTAGTCCGTGGTCAACCGGTCACAGTCTATTTGCTAGAATAGCGCCCGTCTCAATGGGTCGGCATAAACCGAGATCAATACATTGATACTTAAGTACTTGAATGTTGCGGGCCGCCGGGATTCGAGGTTCAGTGATATCCCACGAACCTGAAGACCACCTCCTCGCAGACCGTATACAACGGCAACTCAGATTTTCGCCCAGTATGGCCGCATATGTACAGGATGCAATAGTCCTCCTTGGCGATTCGTTAACCCAAGGAGCCAACGCCCCTTACGGGTTTTCCCAACAGTTGGCTTGTAAGTCTTGACCGTATGTTATCTTTGTTCTATGTCACGTAGCTCAGGATCGCTTCAGATACGTACAACAGGCAGTTGGATGTCATTAATCGCGGATTCGGTGGTTACAATACCGCCTGGGCGATCCCGGTCTTTGAGCAGGTATCGCCTTCGATGCTCTGTGCATGAGATCCTTGTATCTGAGTCTCAAACATCTATAACGATCTAGTGCTTGACCAAACGAGATCAACGGCAGAACGCCCCCAAAGTACGACTTCTCACCATCTGGTTCGGGGCCAACGATGCATGTCTTCCTGGCTTCCGCCAACATGTCCCCCTAGACCTATTTTCCGAGAACCTCACCAAGTTAATTCACATGGTATCCTCCGCAAAATCCGAGTACTATTCGCCTGAAACGCGAGTTATATTGCTCACCCCTCCTCCCGTCAATACCAACCAACGAGGAAATGATCGTGATTTCGAGACGACAAGCAAATATGCCGATGCGGTACGAGAGGTAGGGAAGAAGGAGAATGTCCCTATCGTGGACGTGTGGACGCTTCTGTGGGAAGGGTGTGGAAAGGTTGAAGGAAATTTGACAAAATATCTGACCGATGGCTTGCATGTCAACGCGGAAGCCTATGAGGTACCTATAGTTCCCCACTACTGCATGCTTCGTGATATTGAACAAGTGGTGTAGCTTATCTTCCAAGACATCATGAGAACAATCGGCACGCACTACCCAGAATATCGACACGACAAACTCGATGTGGTGTTCAAACGGCAAGGCGTCACATTAAATATTCTACGTTCTCACCACTCATATAATTTACAGTTGGGACGAAGTAAATCCAGAGAACCCTGGACCTGATCTACAGAAGAGGGACATCTTCAGCTAGGAGCCCCACGCATTTTTGAACTAGTATCAACATGTGAAGTAGAGGAAATATACTACTAGAACGCTATATATATGCCACTCTTTCCCTTCAGGATTTGAGTTGAACGTCACTTGGTTGAGGCTCCGTAAGGTATGAAGCAATATCCATTACCCAGATTATTATGACCCGGTTCTCTAGAGCTTGAGGAACGTAGTGCAATTCGGCATAATGCTTACATGCGCAGTGATATGTCCGTCAATTACAGAAAGCCTACGATATGGTATGAAAGCAAATATAGGAGTAATGTAGAATTCCCTTGATAGCACATGTACATAGCAAGTGATAGCAATGTTGATGATCCATAGTTTCCACAGCCCTTTACCGTCATGTCTGAATATACGATTGTAGACATGACGGTGTGGCTGGGGTCAGTCGAAATGCATCCAATGGCCAGGGACACCCAGCCGGCATTTCTCACAATCCGAGCGAGGACCCATCGTGAAGCGTTGTCTCCTAGTGTGCACGAACGTAGACGAGAGTGATACATCGTGCTCCGATTTCGAGTTTGCGTGTGCAGCAGACTCCGATGCTGTTGAATTAAATGGTCCGGGGACGAAGGTATCTTGCTCTTGCAAAAGAGGTACCCCAGGTTCGGCCAACGAAGGTGTAGACAACACATGTGTACTAGCATGAAATACAGGTGAAGGTTCCGACGATGATGATGGTAAGAGATGTTGTAAATTTGGATACGAGAATGGGTTTTCCGAAGGCAAATATGGCGATGGGACATAATCAGTCGAGAACTGCATTGGTGAATTCGGTGGTGGACAAGGCTGTAGCGGAGGTTCATCGCCATCGACAGTCTATAGACAAAGTCATACTTCAGCTGTCGACCAGTCCCAGCTGTGATTCTCTAGCAGTAGAAGCCGAAACACCTACCATAGTCTCATCCATGCCCTCTCCGTACTCATCGACAGACGTTAACTTGAATACTTGCTCCACAGTAGGGCTATCCCTATCTATGCACAGGGTCCTCGTCCTCGTCACCCAGTCATCTGAGGCGATACCCAATGGATGCTGCAGCACATCGAAAGCGGCATTATATCTGGGATTATTCGTGAGCGGCAAGGAGACTGGGCTTGCGGATCCGCCGAACGAAAGACGTTTCTACAGAGATGGTGAGAAATGACTAGCACACAGAGGACCAGAGTAAACATCAGGTCAACGCGTACAGTTGGTCGTTCGTACGAGGTGGGCGAAGACGGTGGCGAACGTGGTCGCTTCAAGGCGGCACATGAGGTTGAGCGTGAGGCGAGACGAGGCGGCGAGTGCATTTCGATTTCCATGGCAAATAGAATGTTAAAGTGAGACCTAGGAGACTTTGGAGTTTCTGATGAGAGTTATGGTTGAGGCGACAGGGTTGCGGAGGCTCTGCATGAGCCTTTAATAGGTCGAGGTCTGGTGAAATTTCTCTTTGATGCTGGCTGCACACTGGACAAGGAACGTTAGCGCTACGATCGGCGCTGTGTTTTCTTTTTTGAATATAAGTGCTCCCGGCCTCAGAGATTAGTGGCAACAACGTTGGGTGACTTGTATACAAAGCAAGTAGTACAATGGGTTTCTGTCTACCAGGGGAATTCTACACGATTTTCTCTAGTACCTTTACAGCTGATTGGAAGGCAAAATACAACACGACTGAGCAGTGGAGGATATAGATGAAAGGCACAAGCCTGAGGCTACAGGAATCCGGAGGGAGCGAATACAATGGAGGACGGGGGAAAACGTGCGCCGAACGTGATTTATCCCTGGACATTCAAGCCTGCGCGTGGCAACCTGGGTTCGTCAGCCTTGTACGCCTCGCCAGTTTCCGCACGCATCAAGTCGTTGAGCCATGCGCCGTTGGGCTGGAGGCGCACTCCACGCGAAGCATACATGACTGCGAGGTACATCCATGCAGCAGCATTGCCAACAGTAGACACCTCGTCGCTGACGTGAGTCTTGGCATACTCGCTCATCTCGTCATAGAGGTCATCATCGGTATAGAGGTCAAACATATGCTTTGCAACTGCGTCGTTGTCGCCAACGTCGCATAGGAAGCCGCTCTTGCCGTGAACGATCTGGAGGGGGATACCACCGGTGCGGGAGGCAATTACGGGCTTGCTGGCATGAAGAGCCTCGGAGACCTTAACCTCGAAGCCCTCACGGGTCGAGAGCTGCAGAGCGAACTTGGAGTTTGCCATCAATACATTGAGCACTGACAGCCAAATGATGTCAGATGGTACACAACGCCCGACAATTGGGCACTTACACTGATCGCTGGGTGGACACCTCATGGTGATGATATCCTTGGCATACTGAGGGTATTTGGTGTGGATAAGAGTCGAGATCTGATCGTAGATGATGCTAGCATCAGGGTCGTCAACAGCGCCATGTCCACAAATGAGCAATTGCGGGACCTCTGCCACAGAGCTGACAGTACCCTCAAGCAGGACGCGGAATTTGGCGTAGGAGTCGACGACGTTGGGAATACCCTTGGATGGATCGAAGCGAGCGATCTGAACGATATAGTCGCGTTGGGGCCATTCGAGCTCGTTCATCTTCTCTTTGGCGCACAAGCTGCGGAACTCGCCCATATAGAACTGGGTGTCCCAGGGAGCAAGCTCCTTGTTCAAGCCATCAAGCCTATATTGATTGCGATATGTTAGTATATGATCACCAGATTATGGAAGTAATGGACTCACCAGTCCGTAGCAGCACCGAGGAGAGTCAGCTTGCTAGCCGGTACATCGCTAGGGACAAACTTGTTGACAGGATGGCTGATGAACAGATCTGCGTGCTGGATGTTGTTCCAGAGGTATTGCCAGACCTCCTCCTGAGGAGAGCCTTTGATGTGAACAAGATCGCTGCGGATCTCAATGTGCGAGCGGTAGATGATAGGCAGGTCAGGCCGGACCTTCTTGATCAAAGGGATTAGTCCAGGCATTTGCGGGTCATCTGAGGACGGAGCTCGAGATTAGTGCGGGACACTAACGAGTGGAATATGGCGGAGCGCTCACCGATGAACGCGATGTCGCAACCACCCGGTGCGAGAGGTCCGCCCTCTTGGGTCCAACGGAGACCGTTTTTGAGGATCCATGCGTCGAAATTGTCCTTCTGCTCCTTTGTGAGACGCAGGCTGGGGTCAGCCACGCCCTGGAGAATGTTGTGGTTGTTCTTCGTGGTTCGGAAGACGGAAGGCGACGGGTTCGGCACATACCTGGGAATCCTATGTTAGTAACTTACAGGGTTTCTCATAAGCGGCGGCCGTGGGTGCAAGGACAGGGGGAAAATGGGCCAACTTTCCTACTCACCAGGCACAGTCGACATCCAAGATATTGAAGAATCGGATGAGCGCGTGACGCATCTATCAAAGGGCAATGTCAATAATCGGAGGTGGGAACCGTCAAGATAAAAAAGGGAACACTCACGAGAGCAACACCGCCTAAAGTCAACGATTGATCCCCACATAACAAGCGAATCCCACAGAAGCGATCAATCCCCACACACTCTAAACATGTTCTGAAGGGTTACCCCGCACTTACCTCCTTGGGGAGTTGAGGAGAAGAATCCCATCTTGATTTTCTTTTCGCGGAGCTCATCTGCGAGCTTATTCACTGCGTTCCAGGTGCCTGAGCCCACTGTTTTGCGGAACTCGTCGAGATCATCGATAAGGTGGATCTTGCCTCCAGCGTCCACGGCGACTTGGTTGCGAGCTGCGATGCTAAGACGGGGGTTGTTACCCGGACCGAAATACATGATACATTTGCGCGCAGCGGAGTCTGCCTGCTCGTCAACCGTACGGGGGATAGGTAATTTCTGGCCTACACCGCTGGAGAGCTTGGAGCTATCGTGAAGTTGATTTGAATCAACATAGACAGTAGGCGTCTCGGCACCAGAGGGGACATAAGAGCCAGTGGTGGAGGAGATACGGTGTTTGATGTTGGGACGTGTGATGGAGTCGGTGTGGAACGGCTTGATATTGAAGACGATGGGGACAATGTCCAGCTTCATCCATAGCTGGGTGCACAGATTGGGAGCCTGGCCATCGCGGGATCAATTTGATGCATGGAAACTATTGCATTTTGAAGGCTGTACCTCTTTCAAGAGACTGAGGGTTACACCAGCACCAAGAAACTTGCAAAGATGCTCTGTAGCGAAATTCCTGAGCGTGTCAGTAACGTGCTTCTCGATGTTCTCTGCTTGAGCATCAGGCTCTGTCGGGTCGTAAGCGACGACTGTGGATGCGAAGTCGGTGTTGTATACGGAATCGTGGATAGAGATGGCCACCTCGAAGCCCGTGTTGTTGTTAACGACGGCTCCTGCAATACCTGCCCACATAGGCTAGAAGATCGGTTCTCAGATCGAGGATATCTGCGACCACTGAATTTGAGGATGCCTCACCGTGAGATTAGCATATCCTACGACATTGGGCCTTTTGGAAGAGACTACGCTAGAGAGTCTGCGCCTGACTGCGTCTGAGCCCTTTGACTGGAATTGGTGAGGGGGAGCCATGGTTGGAGTGTGAGAGGGACGAGCAGAGGGGGTCGTGGTATTTATATGGGTGGGCGTTTGATGAGTGGAGAGCCGAAAAAGGTAAGAAAGGTGTTTTCGATGGCAAAAGACGGTGCGTGCAGTTGTTTGAAGTGGGAAGGTCAGGGCGAGCATCCCCCAAGCCTAATCATCACCGGGCGCCAAACGCTTCACGCGTCACAAATGGTGTTCTGTCACGTGTCTGAGCCACTATCGGCACCTTTCGGCCGTCCAGAGCCCCTCGCTAAGCTCGCCAGAACATATCTCTCCCAAAAATACAGGGACTCGTCCCTGCTGCGAACGACAGTCCGTGGTCGGAGGCCGTCTGCAGGGTTTGTTGCCACACCTGCCATCTAAACCCACAGAGCATGGTCAGGGGGTCAATCCTTCTCCAGCACTATCTGATGTCGGAGAACTGAATGGAGCGGCATGGGTGATATACTACCTGCGAATGGCACTAGATTAGTGCGCTACACAGAAGCGTGGGTTATGTAACTCCCACCTTCTTTCGAGTGTCTCCAAGGGGGGCCAACATCTCCCTCCGCGTTCCCGGTAATATCAGGGTGCGAATAAGGTCGCTTGCACGCTTGTCGCACCACGAGAAGTAATATCGTCACCAGACCGATATTCCGTACACAATTCCACAGTTCTGGTGTATTGTTCCCAAGTAGACTCGACTGGGTCGTATACCGGAGACATCGACCCGACCCCGCGTCAACTTGCAAATGAACAATCTATGGGCGGACGAGACCGAACATTTCAGTTCCAACCAGACCCTGAATCAGCTAAGAACGGCAACCTACAGCTTCTGCCAACTACAGTCTGCTTGTTGCGATCTGCGCTGTAATACCACACCATCTTCGAGAACGACCTAAACGTAATTCGTAAGGTCGTCCAGGCAGAGTCCACTGAGAATACTGATGAGGACCGCGGTTGTCGCATACACGAGGCGAAACTATGATTCAATTCCATTCATTTCCCTATATCTCGGGGAGGTTATGCGGAGACAGACTTGCATCACCGTGCTTTTGTTTTTGCATTCCCCACAACACGACATGGGACCATTTTGGCTGCATGCATTATACTGTAGACAGCAGCGTCACCCTTCAAGCTTCAATGGAAGAGGATGTGAGAGGAACCACTTACAATATGAGAAGAAAACGGGTTCCCTTCTCACCGGTTTGTTGCAGGGAACCGCATACACGAGGATGGAGGCTGGCCTAGAAGTGAACACAAAAACAAGCTGGAAATGAAGGCAAAATTGGGCGACACGTCGGGCGACTCGGACGCGAAAGTCACAAAATGTCACACACGTTACAGTACTGTCACAGATATACTCATGTCACGCTTGCAGCAACTTGCTCATTGCGGCCAACATCGACGGCCAACTCTGCCAGTCCTTGAACATCGTGCGAAACGACTTTCGGCTTTCTCTCGTCCGACCGCTCTGGACGAGGACTTTGGCGTGTTGTCTCTCGGGCGGAACATCTGGTTCTCACCAGCTGATCCTGTGCGGTGCCTTTTCACCTGGCGAAACTCTCCCCTGAATGGGCGACAGATGTGTTGCATGTGGTGACCAGACGATCTACGAAGAAGAGCTTGGCTCATCCATCTGTACCTCCTGTGGCACACTTGCCAACCCTACCCAGCAAGTCCTTGCTTCGCACCTCGAGCATGTCGACACCTCTGGGCATGATTATTCCTTCTACGGGAGTGGCATCGGCGGTAGTACTTTAAAAGGACGGAATGGATGGGCATTGGCGGGGCAGGATAAGGAGGGGAGGGATAGGAGGAACGCGGTACGTTTTCCATTCTTATATAGGTTGCTTACACCGGATGTTGATAGGGGGGATCCGCCTTGCTAATGTAGATTGCGATGCATGAGTTCATCAAGTCTATCGCTGGGAGGCTTTCGTTTTCTGGTTCTGCGACTCGTGCACAAGCGGTGTTCGATCAAGCTATGTCGAAAGGCGGTCTACGCTGGGGCCGCAAGGCGAAGTTGGTGGCAGGTGCCTCTCTCGCAGTCGCCCTCCGTGAGTCGCACAAGAGCGATTCTCTACGAGATATTGCCGTAAGTTTCTTTCGCTTTCAATATGCACATGTCCTACATCCCTTCTCCTTGGTATTGTTCTACTCTTCTAGGCCATGCGTTGACTTTGTTCCGCACTTTTTTCCATCCCAGTACTTGCTCGATGAGCCGTACGTCGCTCTTACGCGCGCGTTCACCAACGTGATTGATTTACTCAAGCTTCAAGTCGCATCGGCAGACCCAGCTCAGCACTTGACCATACTCGAGAATCATTTACGTGCACTCATCCAATCTGCTACGACAACCAAAGTATCTCTGCCAGGTCAACTGCACACTGTGTTGACTCCTCTTGTCCCCCGGCTTTCCGCTGTACGTCAGACAGCCTCCTCTCTTTCCACCATGATTATGCGTATACCCACACTCGCTAGTCTCCCTACAGCACCGACAGCCTGCGCCTTATTCATGCTGGCTTTGGAAGGCGAGTTGTCTGGTTCTCTTCCTCTTGCAGGAGCTTTGGCGCAAGCTCTAGGTGTCCGACTTGGAGCGAGTAAGGCCGTTGTTATGCAACGATACAAGTCAGTATATGACGCAGTGGAAGAATGTATCCGAGAAGTACCATGGCTCGACGCCCACGAACGCAAGTCGAACGGTAAGGGCAGGTCTAAAGTCGCGAAAAGGGTTGTCGTTGCCAGAGGACTGAACGATGTCGTTCAGTTCCAGGAAGATATCTGGAGGAAGAAATTTGAGAGTATGCAGAGGCCCATCTTGACTCTTGAGATTGACGACACTGAGGATACAGAGGCGGGAAGAAGGCAGGAAGGATATATCTCTGGATGCGCAGGTGGTACGTCAAACACACCGATGACTCCTATTCCGAACAGAGGACACGTTTCTCGTTCACAGCCGAAGAAGCACCCTCGCAAGTCAGTACATGAACGAAACATTGCCCAAACATCGCAATTTCTTTTGAATCCTCTTGGAGAAGTATGTTCCAGGGAAAGATCGAGGGGCGAAGCGAGAGAGGATTTGGCCCAGCATTTCCTTACGGCAGATACTTCTGCGTTGTCAGAAACCTTTGTTCGTCCCCCTACCCGTCTGCAACTACTCGCTACGTCTCGTGGAGGAGGCGAGGAAGATCAAATTGAGGATGAGGAGTTGTTTGAGGAAGGTGAGCTTGAGGGACTTTTGAGGGATCCGGAAGAGATAGAGACACTTCGCGTCGCTTTGGACTGGCGCCACGAGGACACGGATGTTATGAATATACCTGAAAAGACGAAGAAAAAGCGAAAGAGGGAACCCACTGAACAAGACGACAGAGTTGGCAACATCAAACGGACCAAGAGGATTGATATGGATGCTCTTGCGAGACTCCTGGACCCATCTACCCATCTGGACGATCAGGAAGATCATGATCCGTTCGACACCGCGGAGGTGCTCGGGGAGGCAGAACACTCTGGTGGGCAACCGTGTGTATTTGCGGACGGAGAAGAAATCCTCGAGGAGTGGAGGCCTCTCTCACCTGGTGGCGGGTACGACGAAGACAGATATGATATTTAGATGACTATCCTTCCTATGTAAAATAGTATACCGTTGTACATCCTCGTATTATATTCTACAGCCTGTCTACATATATTGCATTAATTCTTGTTTCACTACCCAATATTGTTCGTACAATCGACTGTGAAGCAGGCCCGGGATATGCCTCAAGGATCGTTGATCGTTTCCCTGCGTCATGGCATTTTCCGATTTGGATCTGGTTCGATCATCCTCATGAACGAGGCAAAGCGTGTGCCTGCCGGTGCCAGGACGCTGCTCGCTGTCTGAGACGATGTCCAGACAACCGTATACCCCACAGAGCCCGCCCGGATATGTATCCCCACAGTCGAGAAATTACTCATCGAGGTCTGCCTACCCTTCGTTTCTCTCTCCACAAGAGACTGCTTTCCTCCAGTTGAAGGCTGCAGGCCAAGGGCTCTTGGATGCACTTCGCTGGGACGTCGTAGTGAGACTCGTCGCTAGGTATGTTGATATCGTATATGTTCATTATGTTCTGGAATGTTGTTCTGAAATGTCTGCATCTCAGTGATGCGGAAGTCCGTTCCAGCGTGTTCAAGTCGTTACTCATGAACTCAGTCTCATTGACCTCGATATACTTCTTCGATCTCCTGCTACTCCCTCTTACACGGGAGAAGGAGTATTGGCTACATAGAAACGTTGGTTGGTTTTACCAGGTGATGTGGCTCCTCCCCGTGGTTGGAGTATCGCTATACCTCAATGTGAGTGACTGCGCCACATTTATGCTCACACCCCGCCGCTATACCTTCCTTGCCTATGGAAACTAAGCCATTCTCGCTTATAAAGTCACATCTTTACTATAAACTGACGCTAAAGAATGTTATCTGCAGAGTTCGTGGTGCTCACTCCTCGCGAAACGAACATTCGCTTTGCAACATGGCTCGCGCGCGGCTGCCGAGCCTCCTTCCACATACACTGGCATTCTCAACTCTATCGCCACATCAGCTTATCGCGTTGTCATGGTCTTCACGTCCCTTGTTGTGTCCTTTTCTCTACAGTACATTCCTGCTTTGGGACCTATTCTTGGATTTGTGTTTATGTGCTGGGTGGACGCGTGAGTAGCAACTCCGTCTAATTGGCGCATATATCTCAACGAGTGGGATTTTGAATGTGACACAGATATTATTGTTTTGAGTGAGTGAAACTCATATCGTGTCTCCTTAATGCTGCATCTTGTTATAGATTTATCTGGATCGCTCGCGGACTATCGTTATCGCGCAGACTTCGCCATCTAGAGGAACGATGGGCATATTACTGTACATTTGGTCCGTGATCAGATGCAACTCTATTGTGACACATCGACCTTATACTCATTTTCTTAGGACTTCCTGCTACTGCCCTCTGTATGTGGGGCAGTACTCTAGCGAACGCAGCAATATTTGCTCTCGTGTTTCCTGCAGTACGTTCTATATTCTCATATATTCGGCCCATTAACGTTGTCTTCTTTAACTAGTATATTATCATGGCAATGCACGCACGCCCCATACCAATTGATCCTTATAACCCCGTGGGTGACCAGGAGGAGCACCTGCGACACCCATCCCCCTTCATACCCATCCGGATACCAGTCTTCACCCCGGTAGTATTCCTGAACGACTTGATAATCAGGATTATTAACCTTGGAAGTTCCGTTGGTGGGAGCAGTGGGAGAGGGGGCACCAATGTCGCGAACCTTGGACGAAGGAGAGCACTTAGTGAGAGCGTGGAGAGCGTAGAAGAGGGCGGGGCCGTTTCACTTGAGCCGCTGCAATCTCGGTCCAACCGGACCCCACGTCCTCCCACCACGAGGGTACGCATGAATCGAGGCGTCGATAGAAGGAAGATAGACTGAGCCCGGCGGTATCCTGTTCACTTCAATTCCTATGCTTTGACTTTCTTCATTGATATCACCACTATAGCTTTGCTCTCTAACTGATTAACCTATTCCGCATGACTACCCTCAGTCCATATCACATAGCTGTAAAGACAATAATACACCTCATCGTACGTTTGGATTAATTGGTGTGTTGAAACCGATTGTTCTAGATCTGTCTGAACGACAATGACAATATATACCCTACCAGTGGCATGAAGAGTTTGAGCCAGTATATTAATATTACTAGTATGTTATAGGTTGTCTTGCTGCATCTGCGCTCCGATTTTGTAAATCTTGGAAACACAATCATGATAGTGACCATTTCGACTCAGTTGCCGCAGAGGTAGTTGCGACCAGTCTCAAAGCATAGCCTAACTTAGCTCGGCAGGAGATGTGTCAATATCAATTGTTTTGCTTTGTGGGTCCACTATCCATATGTGTGGCACGAGTTCCCAGGACTGTAATGCAGCACCCATATCAACACCGTCAGCAATGTTAGCATTGCTCTTTGTTGCGGACTTTAACGATGATATCAAAGCATGTACGTAGCTAGGCGGGAGCTGATACTCTAGCATCCTCTTTCAACAAAGAGAACATAGGACCTAGGGGTTTTGTAGCACACGGTGGAGACGAGGAACACAGTGACGAAGAAACCGAATCATCGTCGAATATCTCTCTCTTAATATTCTGGCCACGGTCCCCTCGATCCGAGTTGGAAATACCATGCGTTGTAGCATTTTTCTCTTTTAGCCAAATCCTGCCCATTCTATGGAATAATACGACACCTCCCGCTTCTCATCGTCCCATCCACATAGCAGATGCGCCTTCTTCGTTGCTGTGCCCAGACGGCCATGAGCGACTATTTCCATTGGCTTGAGGGTGGCAATGGGCGACTCTATCACCGAGGCGACAAAATGCGAGTGGTACCGCAAAGGATCACCTATAAAAATCCTAAAGTTTGAGCAAGAGTGCAGAGACAAGGGGAGGAGGGGGGGACCTTACCTGGATACACAAGAAAATCCCCGCCAAACTTGATACCTCCGCCCATGAAATGCCCACTCTCCCACAAATCCTGGAACACGCCGCATTTTGCACGTTCAAACAAATTTGTCGGGTATGACCAGATTCCCGCCGCTTTGGCGTCTTCAATCGTCGAATATGCGCATCCGTGCGAGGAATACCACTCCAGCTCCGCCGCAGAGCTCCCAGGGACCGTAACAGTGTATACGGCGTGTGGTGCTATGCCTACTGTCCCTGAAAGAACATGCGTATTCGGGCTTTGAGTGTTAGGGGTCTGTGAAGATGGCGTTGGCGTTGGCGTGAAAATGGACTCGGCAGCTGAGTTTGGGTCGTTACCCTCCGCTAGTGCTTTCGCCCGAGCGGCAGCTGCCCTTTTCTCTTCGCGCTCCTTGCGTTTTCGTATAGCTGCCTCGCTCATGGACCTCGATGCAGCCTGGTCCTGAGCCTCTTTTACTTCCGAGGCAGCGATCTGAGCCTGTATCCCTCCTATTCGCTCAGCATTCCATTTCTCCAGTTGAGACGACAAGGGTCGGTGGTGTGCGTGAGGGTCGTCTATTAGCACCGCTAGCTCTGTTTTCGATACAAATCGTATTAGAGCGGGGGGTGATGAGATGCAGCAAGGGAGACGTACGCTTTTCGACGAGAAGGACGACCTCTTCTGGCATGAGTATGAGAGGAGGACCCAGAAAGACATTTTGTTGCGAAAGATGGGGTAAAGTTCCGGTCAAAACTCCGCATACATGGTGTTGAGAACGGAGAATAGCGAGGTCTATGCTTCAGCGAGAAAATGAGTGGGTGATTCGAGGGATAATTTCGTAGAACTGGCTTACCTTCGATGTCCCAAACGTAAGCCTTTTGATTTGAGACTCTCAGTTCCACTTTTCTGCATGAATCTGCAGCCATGGCCGCTGCGAATGCGTCGAGTCGACCTATTAAAGGAAATCCACAACGTCAGAAAGACATAGGCCTAGAAAGGCAAGCAGGAAGACACATCACGTGTAGTCACAAGACCATGCACGTGACCAAACGCGTCGCCTTCTGCCTCTGTGCTTGGCCTGCTCGATTTCCATCGCCAGTGTTCGTCAGTAATATTGACTTTCCAAGTAGATGCTTTACATCCTGGCATATATAAATTACAGTACGAGAGAATTCATTCAAATGGATGCTACTAGCAGTACTTGTCAAGTCATTCCTCCCTGCCCCAACGAGTCCGTTTGGCCTAACACCTGTGTCTCGAGACGAGGGAGTCAAGGCATACATCATACTGCTACATACGATACGATGACTTATAAAAGGAGAAGGAGCTATCGCGGACATATGTTAAGGTATATGTTAGAGCACACGGTTACCGGGGCAGAAACGAAAAGACGCTTATAGAATAGTGGACGGTGTAGAGTTAAGACGGGGGCCGCAGATAGATAGTGAGATGGATGTGAAAGAAAGACACTCATGCCCGCTTGGCCGCCTGAAGAAACCATCATTTACTCAGAGAAGCTCGAAGATCGCAGTAGGTCCGTATTGCTTACCCTCGCACTCCTGGCGCTTGGCGCAGCTTTGCCGGCTGGCTTCTTCGCCGCTGGCTTCTTAGCAGCAGACTTAGCCTTAGTAGCAGCGGAAGTCCCTGTGACAGCCTATTATGATATGTCAAGCACTGCCGCATTCACCCATAACGACACAAATCAACAAACCTTCTTTGCAGAATCTCTCCTGCTGGCAGTGGTAGTCTTCTTCGGCGCTGCCGTCTTCTTGGTAGTCTTAGCTGGAGCCTTTTTCACGACTTCCTTCTTAGGAGCGGAAACTTTCTTTACAACTGCTGGTGCCTTGGCAGAGGCGGTCTTCCTAGCAGCGGGTTTCGTAGAGGCCTTTTCTTTCACAACTTTTGCCGCCGACTTCTTGGGCGCGGCTTTCGCGACAGTCTTAGGAGCGGCCTTAGGAGCAACCTTGGCGGTTGTAGATGACTTAGCCTTGGTTGCAGTGGACTTTGCTGCGGCTGGCTTAGCAGCCTTCGAAGCAGGCTTGTTCTGTATGGGATTAGGTAAGCACACTGGCCAAAGTCCCACGAGACAGGGAAAAAATCACAAACCTCTTTAGCTTCGGGAGACGGAGGACGGACGTTCTTGGGTGCGAGCTTTACACGTCCAGAGGGTCCTATGAACAGTTAGCTCAATAATATCCCTTCAAGCGAAGTGAATACATGAAGTTTACCCTTGGGGAGAACAAAGATCTGCTTGTCGGCACCTGTGGTGATAGCCTTACTGAGCTGGGTAGTCTGGGCGTTGCCGAATTCAAGCTTGTACTTCTCCTCGACATATCTATGAACGCTTTGAGCACTTGCTGCATGAATAAAGAGCGGGGAGATGATATACTTCTTGATCTGAGGACGGGATACACCGGTCCGAGCCTCCTCCTGATGATCAGCAATGCACTCCTAAAATATTATCGAGGCAGTTAGTAAATCGAAGGTTGAACATCATGACTAACGTAGTGTCAAGGCAGTAGACATATGTAGCTAGTAGTTTAAAAGTGACGGCAATAATGGAGATATGTGGCGCGCGAGGGCAGACCACGCCCTGCGCCCTACCCCTTTTGGGACATTGTGCTGAACCACCGATGGCGAGCTCACCTGGCCATTTCAAGGGCGGGGAATGGCAGGGATATGTACTTGAGAGTACACCGAGACGCTTACCTTAATCATATCGATCCATGTTGGGTGAGCGGGTGCGGCACGAGGGGCACTCTTCTTCGCCGCAGCGGATTTGGCGGTCGAGGACTTCTTTGCAACGGCCATTTGTATATAAGCGGTGTGGTACTGAAATTTGCTGTTCGGATGGTTGTTGAGGAGGAGAACTGTGGATAGAATGGGTGGATTGGGCGGGGAACGGAACAGGGACGAAGGATGGTGGTGGTTCAGGAGAAAGAGCTGTTGAAACTCCGAGGCGCGTCGAGTCCAGTCAACAAACTGTAACCGGGTGTCACGTGAGACTTTAAACAGAGCAGCCAAGGGCGATGCATCCTACATGCTCAGCACCATACAAGCACCGCCAACCAGCCCGAAATCCCTGCAAAGCCATGTGTCGGTATGTTATAGAGAAATCAGACGTGCGGAGGTCGCCAAACACTCTCGACGCTATCTTCGTCGTTGAGCAGCGACTGCCATCTCATAATCGTCGGAAACAAATACAAAAAAGTGGCAGAGTGGTAGGCCTATGCGTGCTCTGGGGTCTACATGTATTTTTATGTTTTTATATCAAGAAATGGTTTAGGGGGAGCATTTTTTGCAAGGGGTCCTGTACAAGCGGTATAGAATACAGTTGCCTAAAGTGGAACGCGTCCTGCGCTTATCTCGCGTTCTCGCGTTGGATCTTGCACGTGCAAAGCGTCCGCTTCTTGGCGCCGGAGCTAATCTTCGAATGGTCAAGCGCCGTTCAAGCGCACGGACCACCCTCAACGACCTCTCGACGGCGACGGACGTCCAGATGTCCATCTCCCCTTCCCTTCGTGCTACAGCTCGTTCAGCATATCGTGACTTGCTCAGAGCGTCCTCAGTGACATTCGCAGAAGATGTACCGGTACGAAATGGTGAGTAGACACAAAACATTCCGTTTGCATCCGGATTCACACAACCTCGACAGCGTTCCGCCTGAAAATGCGCAATGAGATATTGCCAGATGCTTCACTATCCGATAAACAGGTTTTTTCAGAGAAAATAACGTTGGCAAGGGATATCGCGGAGGTGCTGCGGAAAAACGTGGTCCAGGCAAGGAAGGTGGAGAACCCGGATTCCGAGAAGGAGAAATGGCGTACGTCTCAAATAACTCCAGTTGACTACTCACTCACTTGCCATACTTTAGAATTGCAAATCACCAAGCATACAGAGCTTGGTGATAATGATAGTATCAAAAGCCCTCCGCCGGTGGAATCAAGTCGTAGTGCAAGGAAGCGGACAAAGTCAGTTATTCATACTCCTGTCCGTTCTCCCAGCGTTAATATCCGAGTCCTTACTAGGTGCTGTTCTTCATGATTAGTTCTGTATCAGAGTCCAATAATGCTACCACTATTTCTACCCCCTCTGCCTCTGATGCTGCACCTACCATTCCGCGATATTACTCTCAACTCAAGAAAGCGCATAAAAGCCGCACAGTACCGGAATTAAAGGAGGAGGATTTGGAAGAGAAGTTCGTTCGGGGTACGGCGTGGGTATCACCTCTAGAGTTTCCATTGTTAATCAATTCGCCATATTGATAGGCAGCGGTCCCGGTGGCCAATCTATAAACAAGACGGAGAACAATGTGCAACTCCTCCATAAACCGACTGGGATCCGCGTCAATTGTCAAGAAACACGATCTCTCTCACTTAACAGGCACTATGCACGAAAGATACTCCTAGATAAGGTATGTTCGCCCCGTATGCACATACGTTTGGACGAGGCTTCACTAACGATATTCATTTCCTCAGTTAGACAAACTTCAAAATCCCGGTTTATCCAAGCAGGAACTGTTGAAGGCCAAGCAACTTGAGAGAGATCGAAGACGCAGGAAGAAAGCGAAGAAGAAAAACAAAGAGCGAGCTTCACTACAAGAACAAGACGAGGACGAGGACGAGGACTGACATGCCAAAGTATTCATATGCAGTTCTTCATTTGCATGTTCTATCGTTCCTTGCTTGGCTCTCAGAATTTTAGCTTCCTGACACTCGAAATCTAAGATCAAGAATCCTGTCACTCTGAACATTGAGAGCAGATGACAGGTTGAGCCCGTAAAAGATGAGGACTCCCTAAATCCATCACTAGTCAATCTGCCAGTGCCTGCGAAGGTTGCCTGGAGATCTTTGATGCCCCGCGAACCTCAGGTTGCAGCGTATCCGCCGGTGCACCCTTCACGTCCCGACTCAGCGTCACAGCGCCACTATCACCACTCGTTGAAAGTGCCTTTGGGCCTTCCAGTGTATGACATACGGCTTCTACAAAAGAACTGGCAACATTATTGACTTGAATAATTAGCTCCACCGTAAAACGCTTGCAATAATCCGTGCGATGGGCGGAGTACGGAGGCTAACTGCGACATTGTGTTTAGGACCCAGCCATGGGAAGGGGAGCGTCTTAGTGTGTCCTGGATGCCCTCTCGAATCCTTGATGACTCGGCCGTTTCATGCAGTCAGCGGTGTGTTCATCTTGGACTTGGACTTCTCCAGTTCCTAGAAGATATTGGCTATTGATAAAATGCTGGCCACACCAGTGCATCAATGCGTCGACGAGGCCGCCTCTGTCGACCAGTTGATTTGGACGGAGCTTTTGTGTTTGTACAGAGATAGTCATTGCGTAATCTGCAATAAGTAGAAATGAAAAGGTGCTTCACGGTGAGTCGCGCTTTCTCCGCACCACGTAACCTCGCAATGCGCTCTTTCCTGGAAACATCATATTCTGCTGTTCCATTCAATGCAATCAAAAATGTATAAGTAATCCACTCATATACCTCTTTCAGGGCACCATACTTGCTCTGCGTGCTAGACTGCTTTCCCCCTGCCTCGAGGTACATGGAGTCCGAGTCACTTCACGTCGGTGCCACGCTTACCTTCTACTTATCTACATCTTCCCATCTATCACTGGTCAGAGCGTGATATACTTGTCCCCGATATGGCTTAGGAGATAAACGGCATCCTTCTCGACGTATCGTGAGAAGGAAATGGGGCAACATGCGTGAGTGCCCAGCCTCATATGGAACCAATGTACAGTACGCAATCAAGGCGTCAAATTGCTGGCAAGTCAATGCCCTCAGCAAACGGATTTCCAAGGGCGCAAGGCATGAAAAGTAACAGATTCACGTACTCGTGGCCTGCTGTTCTGGACCTTTATCATGATCGAAAATCGAAGGCCAAACCTTACTCACTTGACGGTCGACTTATTCCCATCGTAACATGTGGTCCTCGGCACCTTCATTAGGAGTCAACCGCAGATATGTTACGCTGAGGGGCTTTCGCCCCCATTTTAAGAGCAGCTTCTTCGCTGATATGTCTGCTCAGAGCAACCACTGCATCTTCAATTCATGGAAGACACAAATATCAATCCTTCTGTCCCACCCGCTTATTCTCCTCCAGAGAACTCTCAGGCGCCTCCACGTGCTCCTCGCGAGCCTACGATTCATTTGTATGAGCTCAGGGACTCGAAGAGTCGACCGTGGGCTGTGTTGAAGGTGGCTAGTAACGCTGCTTCATCTGCTCAGCTCCCGCATGTATACGAAGGGGAATCAATCGTAGGTTCGGTAAATCTTGATCTGGAAAAGGGTGTTCAGATCAAGTCTATTTCAATAACGGTGCGTAGTATAACATCCCTCAGGTGGCGGAGAGTATGATTGTATTGTCATATGTCCTAGGTATCGGGGGCAATTATAACAACAAATAACTCTGTTCATACCTTCGTTTGTATAACCAAGGAGCTGTGGTCCACAGCGTTTGGGGACCCCGCTGCGCCGCCTATGACGACTGGGAGTCCGTTCAAAGGAAAAATTCAAGGACAACTCTCATGGCCATTTTCTATCAGCTTGCCCGCCGAGGTAGATATATCATTTCAAAGGTCGACTCGGCCCTTCAAGTTACCTGCCTCCTTCTATGCAAGAGGTGCCCGAGTTACCGTGCATTACCGCATCAACGTTGCCATCATTCGCGGGAGGTTCCAAACAGATTACAAGTCAGCACAATCCATCGGGGAAAATTGCACATAATTGACCAATTACCATCAGTTTAGGAACCAATATAGGCTATACACCCATTATCAGACCCGATCCTCCATCTATATTACGCCAGCTGGCATACCAGGAACATAGTCCTTTGGTCGATCTGGATGGGGATCCTGAAGGGTGGCTAACATTAGCCCCAGTGACTGTGCATGGAAGCGTCTTCCGTGTTCGTAGTGTCGAGGCGATATTCTCGGTGAGGCTCTTCTACTCTGAGTCGCTCTGAAACCCATGAACGACATCCATTCAGTTATCACTAGCAAGACCCGTGAGTATATACTGATTTTATGTCTCTGTGGCCTGGCTGACCGCGACGATTCGTCTTGATAGTTATCTTATACGAGGGGGACAGTCATTCCTTTACTTTTGACTATCGAGTGCTCCGATTTACAGGCACTAGATGTCTTATCATGTCGCACTGGGCCGCTCGTACGCCTGAAGCGTCACATCTCCATGAAGTACGACGCAGATACCCCAAATCCAGTACCTGAGAATCATGGCGTAGACTTGAAGGAAGTCGACCAACTTCCAGCGGGGGCCTTTCGCGATCTTGTTGATGAAATGCAAGTTGCTGCATGGTGGCCTTCAGCACCCATAAAGTCCCCTCCAACTGGTCCTCGGACGCGGTACTTGCAGGGCGAAATACGCCTGGAAAAATCCCTGCCGCCCTCTTCACTTTTCGGACATTTCCGAATCACCGTGAGTACTCGGAGTCAAGGAGCTGCTAACTGCCGTAGGTTGATTCTTTCCACTCTCCACAGTATCATGTTGCAATGTATCCTCCACAGGCCGTGACGTTTATACCTATGAACGGCAAGAGAGAGGTGTTGCAATCCACAGTTGTTGAAATAGCTACTGTCTACGCGCGTGGGCCCAGACCACTGTCTTACTGTCCTCCCAGTCATGAAGCATCGCATCTCCTATTACATAGCACTCCTTCTTACACCTCCATTCTTTCAACCTGAACACTTGTCAGGTCGCTCGGCAACATTGTCACCAAGTTGCTATCAAGCTACGGCGTATACGCCTTACTATCTGTAATGTCCACTTTCATCTTGACCATTGGAGTTTGCGTGCGATACTAGTACAACTGAGGCGGCATCCTAGCTCCCCTCAGGCTATTGAGTTTTGACACTCTGAGCTCAAGCTTCTCCCACATGAAGCTCAATGTCGCACCTGCGACTATATTATGGTCTTCAATCGTGTCAAAACCTGCCTTACAGACCGAAGATAACAGACCAAACCCTTCGCAATGACAACTGAAACATGACTGATAACCTTGTCCTGAACCGTTGACTGCACATACACCGGCATCCAACAAGCACCTACTAAGAGGTTTCATAAACATCGAAAGAAGAGAGAGACCGAGGAGCTAGGAACTATTATCCACGGAATGATTATACATACATAGACTGAATTTATCATACTTACCGCTCTACTTTCTTGTGGACACAAGCAGCAGCGGAACGGCTCGGAATGACGCGAGCGACGGTCTCAAAAGCGCTTCAAAATGAGATACAGCTAAGACGAAAGGGATCCTCAAGTCCTAGAATAGCAAGCGTTCATGTGCACTTCACACCGAGAAGAAGTCTGATCGAGCGGGTCGGTATGGCAAACTCCTGTTCAGTAGCATTTCTCCTAGCCTCTAGTATAGCCTGGCGCAATTTCTCCTCTTCGGCACATTCTCCGGGAGAAAGCAGCTCCCGCCGAGGATACGGCCAACCCGCCTTTACCAAGGAGTGCCACAATGACATGCGGACTTGCATATCACTGAAAGACAGGCACATTCAATATACGATAGGTTCATAGTTGGCAATATGCTCACCCATAATAACGGTCGACCAACGCATCAAATCTGTCCCTACTCGCGCGTTCGTCGCAGTCAGCGTCCTCCCACCCGTGCAACCGCAAGGAGCGGTCGTTCGCGTCTACTCTTTTCAGCAGTTCATCCCACATCGCTTCTTTCACAGAAAGCACCATCCGCACAGCCTGATATAGGTGCATAAACAGAGCGTCGTTGGGCAGTGACTGCAGTCTCTCCATCCGAAAGAGGCCAGAAGACGACTCGTCTCCTATACGCGTGGTCTCCGTCGGCGTGAGGACGGCCACCGATCGTCGTTTCATGGATGGCTCGTCTATCGGACTCCGTGCACTAGATGATGTCGACAGTGTCCGGTGAAGTTGGACTAGCGCCGGGTCAGACTCTGTGGAGTTTTCCGAGATTCGGGAGAGCGTCCGAGTCAAGGAAGTGGCACTCGTGAGCACAGAATCCGCGTCGACCAGTGTAGATGTGGAGGCTGAGTCCGAATCTGTACTAAGGGAAGTACTCGGACCAGGAATGAAGGCAGCGGCGGGTTCCAATGGGTCGGATGTAGTTTCCTGAGCAGCCAAACAAGCAGGGACTGCTTCGGTTGCCCTTGGCGGAAGAGGTGCTATGGGTGGCATAGGAAACCGAAGAATAGGAGGAGATACAACGTGCCGGAAGGTTGTAGTGAAGAAGTCGGGCAAGATGGCTGATAGTGACTAGGTCAACAGTGCGGTTCAGTGAGCGCATGCGCTACACAAAGGTGCTTACAGGTTGGAGTAGGATTGATGAATCTACTTTCGAATACGGAATAGAATAATTCCTCGAGCAAGGCGTGAGCGTGGGGAACCTTGCGCGATGTCGGAGAAGGGAGGAAGGACTGTCGAGACCGGCCTGGTAGATTTGGTACGCGCTCTTCCAGATAGCCATGTAGGGGGT
This sequence comes from Hermanssonia centrifuga, assembly GCA_001913855.2. Lineage (NCBI taxonomy): Eukaryota > Fungi > Basidiomycota > Agaricomycetes > Polyporales > Meruliaceae > Hermanssonia > Hermanssonia centrifuga. The sequence continues at coordinate 24,518 of MLYV02000271.1, forward strand.
CAGTGAACCATCTAGGAAGTACGGGGAAGAGCGCGTCTAGACAATGTTCATGGTCAACAGACTAAAAGCAGGGCAATTAACGATGTTTACCCTGTTGAATGAGTTCAATGAATCCTCCTGGACGTAGAACGCGGTTTAATTCCTATTATGAAATATATCAGCACCGCTTCTTGAAGTACGCACTAAGAACACATACTCCGAACATAGTATGCCACTGGAATGATTGTGAGATTTTACTGTTCCGTTTGAATATATTCAGTAAATACTCACTTTATCCTCCGGGACTCCTAAAGCAATCCCTTCCAAATGAATATAATCGAATTCATTGTCAGGGAAAGGCAATGGCTTAAGGCTAACGTTTTATCGGTTTCCCAAGTATCGTGTGATAGCATTCACACTCACAAATTACCGTGGACCCATTGAATGCGTCCAGCTAGAGATGGCTCCAAGAACTTGAGCGGGATTTGTATGTCCACGAGGTCGAATCCTACCTATGCCATACGTTCAGCACTAGGGTGAACTTTACGGTGATAGGTTGACTTACGAACGTAGTCTCTGGGAACCGTTGGGCAGTGTCAACAACCCAATCACCGAGCTAGCATGCCGAGTTATCGCTTCACATTCCACAATACCGCAATCGGGCAGGATACGTACGGCAGTGCCCAAATCCAAGCACCGCTTCGGAGGGTTCCCTTTGAAGTCAGTGAAGGTTTGGGTGTCCCTCGCTTTCAAGATCAAGGCATGATCCAGAGCACATCTGCAGCAAAGAAGGCTCGTCTCTAAGTATATGTAGAAATATTTCCCCCAACACAGTCAAAAAGAAATGACGGACTGTTCGAGGACTTCTCTATTGAATGAAAACGGCCAGGGAGCTTCTTCCCGACTGAACGTGTGAAGCTTGCATCCATTCCGATAATTGAACATTCTATGTCTGCTAGAGGTACTACTACTATCTGGGTTGGGCTTCACGTCCCGGGAAGAGGTCCCTGACTGGTGTCGGATTTTTGCCGTCATCTGTGTGTCCTATGGCGGAGAGCGGGAAGTGATATGTCGAGCTGCGGGGTTGTGGTAGAACATGACCGTCGGGGCCGTTCATTAATATGCATTAGGGGGGGGGGGCACACTGGGAAATCCAAGCCTAGCTCGAAACAAAGCGCATCACAATTAATGAAGAATGATCCCGATCCCATCAGATCGTCACTGAGTTATCCGGCAACATGGCTTAGTACAACAAAATGACTTTGCGCTCTCTGCCACTGCAGGGGGGACCCGTTGAACGACCGTGACAAGTCCTGAACAACTCCACATCCAGCAACACCCATACCGGGGGGGGGGCTCAAGATCTAAACTCGTACCTTGGGAGTCGGAGCTATCTCCACAACAAAGGAGCGGCGTTCATGTGGGAGAAAACGGGTGTGTCACCATGCGTGAGCAGCCGTCGGCGTTACACAGGGGGACGTTCTCCTTGAGATCCTGAAACACTCCGAGCAAGTCGTCTTTTCACATATACAACGGCGCTGTACTTACGAGCTACCGTCTGTAGGTAGCCTATTGCAGGTTCCTACATGATCGCTGGGGCTTTCCTTACACAAGCCACTAGGTGATAGGGGACCACGAGATTGCCCATTAACCCATCAACCAGATATCGTCCGAGTCTCGGTATGCCGGAATGGAGGCGCATCTCTGATCGACCCCCGGCGTATTCTTTTCTCGTAACTGCAGGGCGCAGGGGCATCACCGCGCATTCGTATCCCCTTAAATTGGCTTAAGTACCGTTCTCTGCTTATCAATGAACTCACATCATCCCCGCTACTTGGAGCCAAGGCGTAGTAAGTGGCAAACAAGCTTTACTTATTAATACTCCCAAGTGCGCTCGCTTGAGCGACGCGGGCTGGCGGGCGCAGCCGGTTGTTTCGCACTTTATCATGGCAAACCTTGTTCTGCCACGGGCTGTGGGGGGAACAGATTTCCCTGCAGTCAGGTGAAAGGCAAGCCACCGGTTGGGGACTATCCGACGGAACTTTGCAAGATAATCACCTTGGATCGGAACTCGCTCAATTGCTTGGCCGACCCCTCTCTCCTCCCCATTCTGCGTTCAACGTGACCGGTACCGTCCTGGCAGAGGTCTTCGAAAGTGTACCGGTGAAGCGCACGTCACTCGACACCCACAACTTTACCGACGGGCCCCTTATAGGTCATCGTGACGGTCAAGGAAATCCGTGGATATTCTCAAAGTGATTCATTTGTGTGCCTCTCCGTCGATTCAGATGATTATTCTTGACATTGGTTTGTACGAATCTCTCCCGTGGGACACATAAATGGCATGTCAAAGAAGTGTACGCTGTGCCTGCAGCAGCTGATTCACCGGAAATTTGAATTGTTTCTACGTTAATCTATTTACAAAGGTCATGTAATTTGGATTAAAGATTGATACGGGGACGCGAGACATGCCCCTGTAATGTCGGGATGTACATCAATAAATATAATCCAGCGATAGCCTCTTGAGAGACGCTTCCATGTTGAAAATGCCATATTTACTCTTTGTCAACTGTTTACAACCCTTGTAGGAAAAGATTAAAAGGCAAAAGACATTTGGTGGCGGCGAGGTTCGAACTCGCGCGGACTCACGCCCATTGGGAATCAAGAAGAAACTTAAATCCAACGCCTTAGACCAACTCGGCCACGCCACCCTTGGGCTGTTTCTCGGGTAATACGATTATAGTGAGATGGTCAGTGGGTTCCCCTTGACGATGTCGAACATGGACCAAACAACGCGTCAACAGGGAGACTCGGGTTGGACACACATTGTAGTGGACCCACAAAGTGTTTGTTGTCGTCTTGTTGTCGCCAGTGTTCGTGTTTGAGCCTCTTCTTCACGCTTGGTTGCTGACTCTCCAACAGGCACGGCCTCCTCCGACTACACATTCGTTATAAAACAGTAAGTCACGAACAATGGGTGGGAAATTGAGTGCCATTGTTCCTCCGCTCTTCACACTCGTCACCCGCCACCGGAGTCTGATGTTCGTCTTGACAGGCGTTTTGTCAAGACACAAATACTTACCCAACGTCACGAGCTCACGAGAAATATTACAGGCCACTTATCCACGTATGTTTTATTGGCACGTCCACTCTCAACTTGCTCACTCACAACACTCTCGTCCGTGATGCCTCCCTCCCGTGCATCATGCATACCCTCCCTACGCAGAAGACACCGCAACGACCACAACGAAAACATCCGTCCCTTTACCAACACCACAAACGCCCCGCCCACCACCAACTACCGTCCGTACCCCCCAAGCAGCCGCATCCCCGTACCGATCTTCAGTTCGAGTACAGGGACCTGGAAAGTGGACAAGACGAACTCGACCCTGGGCCAGAAGAGCGCGCAGAACGCGAACGCCACAAAGAAGAACAAGTTCACCGCATCCAGTCTGAACGCGTTTTACACCGTTCAAAAGAGCAGGCCTACCAGCGCAAACAAGTCCTCAACCAGCTCCTCGTCTACTATCACCGCCCCACTACTCACCAACACACAAAAACTCAAATTAAAGCTCAAGTCTAAAATGCCTTCCTACTACCCCACGTCAAAACGTCCCGAAAAGCAGCAACTGCAGCCCCCGCCCGCTCCCGTCCCAAAATACAAGCGTCCCCCGAAACAACGCGAGATGGACGACTTCCTCTCGAGCGACCTCGATCTCGAAGAGAGCTTTGCGAGCAACATGTCCCTCAACTCGCCCGAGAGACACGACGACGACGACGACGACGGATTCGTTGACCTCGGCGACGAAGACGTCCCCATGGACATCTCCCCGGCTCCTCCTTCCTCTCAACGCATGATCCCGAGCTTCTTGAAGAGCGCCGGCAGGCCGAGGTCGCGCACGACCGTGGACGAGCGGAGGAGCTTTGGCACAGATGTGAGCAATGATGGAAGCAGTGCCCGCTTGCAGAAGGGTACGACGGGCGGGAAGAGATTGCAGAGGGGCGCCTTGCCGTTTGAGTGGACGACTTCCGCCGCCGCCGACAAGAGTATCGGCGAAGAGCTGTTTGGCAAGGTACTTTCTTTTATTTTTCAAAAAAAGCGGTAAACTCAGCCCCTTCTTTTTTAAAAGCCTGCTGAGCCGTCCTCGGATGCGATGGACATCGATTCCTCCTTTTCACCCGCCCGTCCCCTCTCCACAGCCACCATCACCCAGCACCACCCTCACCAAACGTCCATCTCACCCCCTCAGGAAGAATCGTTTGGCGCCTTCTTTTACCGTCCCGCATCGCCTACAGCAGCGCGCCGCTCGCTGAACCTAGAACACCCGTCTCCCGCTGGCATCGCCGCCTTTGACGAGAGCTCCCCCGTGGTGCAGCCGCTGCAGAAGAAGAGAAGGTCGCTTTCGCCTGAGGAGGAGGATAACCTAGGGAGCTCGCCTGCGCCGATGATGAGCTCCCCGTCGATGCATAAACTCGAAAGACTCCAGTCGTTGTCCAAACCGATGCTCAGAGGCATCGCCGAGCCGCTTGGCTTGAACGCGAACAACAAGCGGCCGAGGAGGCCCGTCCTGGTCCCGTCTGCCACCATGAGTGGCCACCCCATTGAAGGGCCGCTCAAGAGCGCGTACCCGGATCTGCAGACGGTCGAGCAGCAGCATCGCCAGAGGGAAAGCGAAACCATGGGGAGGCCGCACGTTGTCCCGCCCGTGCGCCGTGCGTTCTCTGCGATGATCCCGTCGTCGATGGCGACGAGCGCGATGGACACCTTTTCGTCCTCGGAGGGCGGCGGCGACCTGTCGTTTTCGATCGACGGGGACGACGCGCGCGGGCACCCCGCCGATGTGAGCTCGCCGGCACAGGCGTATACGAGGCGCCATCAGCAGGGGAAGACGATTCGGAGGTGTGATGGGACGGATGATTTTAGGAGCGTGGCCGCGGCGGGGCAGAGTCCGGGGTTGAGGAGGAGTGAGGAGAGGAGGAATGAGGAGAGTCGCCAGCAGCAGCAGCAGCAGCAGGGGGTGGAGAGGGATACGCCGAGGAGTAAGTATTTGAGTGCGGGTGGGGGGAGGGGACTGGGAGGGTTTGGAGATAATGAGGCGCATGGGAAAGTTTTGCCGTGTCATCGTGTCAAGGAGGATGGGCTTATGCGGATTACGGTTCAGACTGTGAGTTGCATTTGTTTCTCTCTCTCTCTCTCTCTCGCTGATCGTGGGGCGCGCGGACAGTTGAACGCTCTTCTCGACGGCGCGTACAATTCCCAGATCGACAACTTCCACATCATCGACTGTCGGTTCGATTACGAGTACGAGGGCGGGCATATCCCCGGCGCGGAGAATATCAACACGACGTTGGGCGTCGAGGAGTTCTTGTTGGGTGCGAGGGCGGAGAAGCCGAGGCCGTCGATCAGTGGCGATCCGACCAAGAAGACCGTCCTCGTCTTTCACTGCGAGTTTAGCTGCAAGCGCGCACCGACGTTGTAAGTTCCCTCTCCCCTCCCCTTGATATTGATATTAATATATATATGTAATATATAAAGTGCCAAGCATCTGCGCTCCAAAGACCGCTCGATGAACAACCACGTGTATCCGAACATCCACTACCCCGAGGTGTACGTGCTCGAAGGCGGGTATTGTCAGTACTACGAGGAGTCGAGCGCGCGGTGCCGGCCCAGTGCGTATGTGCGGATGGACGACCCGACGTATGCGGTGTCGCGCAAAGAGGACCTCGACCAGTTCCGGAAAGGCAAGTTTGGACGGACCAAGTCGTATGCGTACGGCGACGGCAAGAACAGCAGCCTCGCCGCCGCCCTTCAGCAGCACCAGCCACCGTCGCAGCTCCAGCACCAGCAGCATCAGCCGAAACGCAATTCGGCGCCGGCGTTGTTTGCCGCGGCGGCGGCGGCGGCGGCGGCGGCGACGGGGAGTGTGGCGCGTACGAGGCGGACGCCGTCGATGATGATGAACGGGCTGATGCAGACTCTGCAGGAGGATTCGAGTGGGGGCTGTGCGGGCGGGAGTGGGAGTGGGAGCGATGAGGATGAGGATGAGGATGATGGGGAGGATCTGGGGGACAGTCCGTGTCCGCCGCCGAGCAAGAATGGGGGTGGGATGCCGTTTTTGGGGAAGAAGATCCCGAGGGCGCCGTTGGCGAGGGCGGAGACGTATGGGCCGTCGAGGATGACGATTGGGTATTGAGAGGGATGGTCAGGTCCCCCCCTTGTTCTTTGAGCATTCGCGACCTTCACAGTGCGCGTATACCCAAGGCTCCCCCGGCAACGTACCATGTTTTTTTTTTCCCCCAGCCTCGTGACACAACAATACAACAACACAACACATGCATATATACGGCCGATATATTCGATACACACCCTCCAACCACGCCGCGCCATACGGTCATATCACAACATACAACATTGCTCTCATCGTATACCGGACCTCGTTGGTATCGTTCGTCCGACACCGGTGTTTCTCACCAATACCGCCGTGCAGACGGAGAACGGGGGATTCCTTGGTTCTTCGTGATCCAATTTATTTTTTTTCTCTTTTTTTTTCACCATCATATATTCATCCTCATCTTTACTATTTATCACAATATGCAAAGCCTATGGACGGTCTACGACCGACGTTCCATTTCCCCATCCATCTCATCCCTTCATACTCTTTTCTCTCTCTCTCTCTCTCTCTCTCGCTCTCTCTTCTCTTCTCCTTTACCACATTCAACACAAGGCGCAATCTTTCTTATCCTCTTCCTCCTCCGTCTTGGCGTCCCAACAACCTTTCACGTGGCGTTTCTCTCTCTCTTCCTACTCTGTTTGCTTGTGTGTCTTGCCGCCCCATTCGACAATCATCAGCTCGCTTTCTCTGTGTAAATGTCGATGGAAGCTTGCACAGTGTATTCCTCGTCTCACTTTTCGTCCTTTCTTTCTTTCTTCCTTTCTTTGCTATTCCACCCACTCTCCACACAATTTTGACGTCAATCTCTCCAAACCGTCGGTGCCATCTCCTCTTATATATATAATATAGTGCTCTCCGATTTCTTGGACATCGTTTACGACTGACGAGGGGATCCAATCCTTCAAGCGGACAAACCCACTATTTTCTCTTCTCCCTCTTTCTCAATCTGCATCTCCTGCATCTTCCCCCCATCCTCACGATATGACTCTTTGGATACTTGATTCTCGCTATCAACTTTCCTAGAGTAATGATCTCACTGTCTCATACCTCCATATTATGATGTATCTCCGAATAGTTAGCACTATCGTGGTCTGGCTTGGTGTTTTAATCGATCTTAACGCTTACATCTCACATTCTTTAAAGATCCTCTCTTGCGGAGAGGCGTTATCGTCGTGCAACAGTATGCAAGGGAAAGGATTTATTGACAGATTGTTATACAGTCGCCCTTTGTGCGCGCACGGTTCTCGGTTCACTCCCCAGGTCATCAAAGAATCTGCGGCGAGGAGTCTAAAGTCAGTACGAGATGAAGCAAAAGAGCTTAACACAGGCGAAGCGCATACATCTGCAATGCTGTCACGGCCTCCTGGCATTTCGCGGACTCTGCAGAAAAAAGGGATGCGCAGTTCATTATGACCCGTTCTTGACTCCTAAATGCACTAGTGGGACGTACTTGCGAGTGGGTTTCCACTCAGGCGTGGGGTCAGGTCCGTCCCACAAAGACGCTATCGAATCCCTAGAGAGTAGCCCCCAAATTGCCCATATCAGAATAGAGCTGTCAAGAGCCGAGAAGCCAGGGATCGCGTTCGTACCTGGTAGACATCGGCGGCGGTCTCTGCGTCTTTGAGGCGTCGGAAGTCCTGCCGTTGCGTGCCGGGTCGGCCTCAGTGGTCGTCTCGGCAGCTTTGTCGCGCGTGAGGGAGGTTATTGTTTGAAAAGGTCGGGGGAAGAGAGGAGAGGAGAAACGTACCAGCTGCTGTGGTGGTAGTAGAGCTTGCGGCGGATGGTTGAGCTGCGTCGCCCGAGATCTTTCCAAAAGTTGCGTATTCTAGATAGGCCGATTGTCAGAAGAGTGGTGGCAAGACGAGAGGCACGAGAAGGGGGGCTTCACTGGGCAGTTTCGCAATGTTGCTCAAGTTGGTGTCGACGGTCGTGCCTGTATATCTGATCACCCGTAAATATGCTATGGCGTTTCTTCAAAAGAATGGCTGGTGAACATACTTGAGGAACTCGATAAGCGTGCGCTTCGTGAAGACGATGCGGGTATTATCCCAGTCCATCATTCCTGTGGGACATTGGGATGTCAAGAGATATAACTTTCGTCGTACGCAGCAAACAAAGAACTCGCCAATGTTGGCTGCCCATTCCTTCTCTTTGGACATATCGACAACGTCCGAGGGGGTGAATCTGCAATAACGACCCTGTTGAGATCTCCGCAATATCGAAATCTCGAAAGCACTCACGTAGAAGACATGTGTTTGGCGTATAAATTACACAAAAATGATTGGAATCTGGGGGGCTTTCAGGCGTTGAGTTCGATGCGCCAGACTTTATATACGTACAAAAAGACAATGCAATTTGGGCCTTGTGACCGTAGCTATAGCAGCAAGTGCAGTTTGACGGTCGGGGCGACTGAACGCGATCAATGCAGCAAGCGCGTAGGCAACGCGGGCCACGCGACATCCACGCGACCGCATCTCGGAGTTCAACACGCTCGGAGCCCTTTGTCCGCTTCAGCCATACCTTACACTTCTTGTCCTAATATCCCCACATTTATTTCTGAAACAACCTAGAGGACTGGGATGTACTCTGTATTTACCCGCCGAATTTCGCAACGAGCCTGCATGCGGACCATCACGTCCATGTCCCGAGCGCTCCCTTCTGCAGCCTACACGGACCCGGGGAGGACACAGGAGCCATCTACCTCTCGTACATCACAAGATATCACCAAACTTCAAAAGGACACCTTGCATGCAGCTCTACGTGTAGATCAAGCAGGTGAAGTTGCGGCAAACTACATCTACATGGGACAACTCGCCGTCCTCGGGCGGGATCGCATTGTGGGACCTCTCATCCAAGTGAGCAATTCTACGGAAGCATACTTAAGCAATCGTCAGCAACAATCTCATATGGGCCGCTAGGAAATGTGGGATCAAGAAAAAAAGCACTTGAATGTGATGAACAAACTACAGCTACAGCACCGGGTGCGGCCTACCATCCTCTGGCAGGTTGCAAAGGTTGCCGGGTTCGGACTGGGTGCGATCACTGCACTCATGGGCAAAGAGGCTGCAATGGCGTGTACGGAAGCAGTTGAAACCGTCATTGGCGAGCATTATGACGAGTGCGTGGATTCCCTGAGACGCCTTTGTCGGAATATTGACCGTATGACATGTAGCCAGCTGAAGGAGTTGAACGAGATGAAGTCTTCGCATCCAAGTATATCACTGCTGAAGGATGTAATCCGCGAGTTCCGCGATGACGAGCTCGAGCACCTTGATACCGCCGTAGAGTATCACTCACAGAGAGCCCCAGCGCACGCACTGCTTAGTACGGTTGTGGGAGGTGGTTGCAAGATGGCGATCGAATTGTGTAAAAGATTCTAAATGTCATGTAATTTGAGGTTGAACCATCGGATATAAAAGCGAGGTTGCAGTAGGGAAGAAAGACAACTAAGCTTCCGGTTTCGGCCCCGCCCTTAATGACTCGCCCTTCTTCTTGCCCTTCCAGTCCCACTTTCTCTGGGGAATGAGGGGTTGAGCGATTTCGGTGAACACGACGAGAGCAAGATGAACGCACGTCTTGGTTTTCGGCGATGTAGTATACGGCCGCAGGTACTGCAATCATGCCAATAATCGAGGTAACTGCTAGCTTCGGGGTGAACCGGAAGCGTTGATAGTAGCTTGATCGCTACAAGTATCATGTCAAAGTGAATATATCACGAAGAAAGCTCGAGGTTCAACTGACCAGAAGCGAGAAGCTGTCGATGGCCGGGTCCCTCTGCGGGTGAATATAATCAGAAGATATGAACAATTATCTTCCATAAGACAGCATACCTTTAGATATGCTAGTTCATCCAGTACATCGTCAGTGTTGAACTAGAATATGTTCCGTGTGCTACTCACTGCCGGCCATGGTGTGAAGTCCGAGAAGAGAGATGTTTGTGTTTGTTTGTGATCAATTCTGGCTTGACTTCTTACCTCCACCATCCCAACTTTACAACCTCGCACATGGCTTACAATCGGGAATGGGACAGAGGAAAGGATGCGTCTTGGAACGACCCCTCTTGGAACGACCAATCTAACAGAGGGCAAGTTCGCGGGAGAGAAGAAGACTACTACGGCGAAGGAAAGAGAAGAAAATACAACAACGGGGTACGCAGCGCCACCTCCGGATTTCCACACCCAATTCACCTCTCCTCATACAGGGTCACGACACGTCCCAGACTTGGGACGAGAGCAGTGGCTACGAGGGCTTCAGCCAAGGCCGCACCAACTGGGTTCAACAAGATTATGTGGATGAACGCCATCACATCGCACCCGCTAAGAAGCGCCAGGTCCCCAGCGAGCCCAGCCCCCATGTAATTTTCCTTGGACTCGATCCAGATTTTACCGAGGCCGATGTAAGTCGGACATGGTTGTAGTAAGCTTGTCGTCATCATCGCTTAACCATTTGCATTCAGCTTCAAGCGTACCTAACCAGCCAAAGCTGTAGCGTCGAGACAGTGACGATAATCCGAGACAGATCAACAGGCACTTACTCGCCCCTTAGTTCATACATCCGCATAGTGCATTAACGTTCTCTTCGCCGTTCGATTTGTTATAAAGGTGCTTCCAAGGGGTTTGGATTCGCGCAATTCGCAAGTATCGAGCACGCCCGCGCATTCGTCGACCCGCTCTTCCCTTTTATACAAGTCCCGCCTCCTGCCTCACACGGCGCATCTTCGACGACTGCTTTTTATAAGGCTCTCGAGACAGGTGCGCCGCACAATGGCCGGAGGGTGAAGATCGACTATTCGCAGAGCGCAAGTCCTGGCGACAGGCGACGTGGACCATTGAATACCAACGATGGAACCCGTGATATTGGTAACTCCCAAGCACCGATACTGTTGTTCCGTGGATTGGACCCACTCTCGGGACCCCAGGCGATTTCACAAGCCATGATAAACTCATCCGGTTTCGGCAAGGAGGGGGCAAAAGGCATGAAACGCATCATTCTAATCAAGGATAAGGTGACTATGGCCAGTTGGGGCTTTGCGTTTGTGGAGTTTGTGGATATCCAGGTACGTGCTCGAATTCATCTGTTATTTGAACGAGGTTTACGCTTGTTTTTAGTCCGCATCCGCTGTTCTTGCTGCAACAATGTCTCCGCAAATACATCCGTCAGGATTCCGCATATCGGATCGTCCGGTGGCTGCATCGTTTGCTCATCCTTATTCGTTCCAACCTTTGCCTGACTATTCTCTTCGGGATGATGCATGTATAATGTCTTCGAGTACCCTTGGAGGCATGGAAGGCGTTTGGGTTCGCTACTGGGATGAAGGCTCAACGATCGCCGTGCTTGAATTTAAGGTAGAGGAACCAGTGCAGTCTACACCAGCCCCGGCTGCTAAGGAGAAAGAGAAAAAGAAGAAATCAAAAGGTGGGATTGTTGCTTTTCCCCAACCAAATGCTTAAACCCTTTTTAGCCGATGCCGAGAAGGACAAACGACCAGCAGAAGCCTCTACGCTGCCGGTGTCAGATAAACCTGTCACTCTCAGCTTTAAGGGCGGACTCGTGGCCAAGCAAAGCCTAACAAACATTGCTCCTTCCGGGCCTACCAAGAAGCCGGCGCCCTTGGCTCTCGGATTCTCGATGGCCGACGAGGAAACCGCTGAAGATGGAGACGAGGGAGGAGAGAAGGATGCTTCGGAAGACCCCAAGGGTTTGTCTCATGCCTTGAGATGCCAAAGAATGTATTCGTGGATGTGTGGATTGACGTCTCGTACAATGCAGTGGCTGCCTCCAAGAAGGTCGCGCCGATGGTCGCCAGCAAGAAGGTTCGTACGCTATTTGTTCCACCGTTGTTGATTGATACTTATGGTTTGTTAGATCGCGAGCAATATTACCAAGTGGAATCAAGTCCAAGAAGTGCTCAAGGACGGCTCAGATGCTCCTGTGCCCGCCGTTCAGGCTGTTGTGGTATGCTCCTATCATCCATTCGTTGTTTTTCACGAGACATAGTTCTGACAGGCTCCAACCCCGCCTGTGGCTGTCGTCCTGCCACAGAAGGATAAATCGGTGACACCAGCGCCCGTGGAATCCGAATTTGAGTTCGCAGATACCATCGCGATGACATGTCTGTTATGTGCTCGACAATTCAAGAGATTGGATCAACTTAGCAGACACAACAAGGATTCTGATTTGCACAAAGCGAGTGCCACCATTATAAAAAATGTTACACTGCTGACTTCATCTCAATACTTTACAGAAAAACTTTAAGGATGCTAGTCTGCGCGATGTCGCGAGGGAGAAGGCCAAGGCTGCGAAAGCTAAGGTTGATCAACCCGAACAGCCCAAGTATCGCGACAGAGCGTCCGAGAGGCGCATCATGCACAATCAGCCTGACATACCCCTTCCGGAGGGCACTGCCAGCAAAGTTTCGGCGAAAAAGCGACAGGCCGAAGGCCCTCCGCCACCTCCTTCTCCCCCTCCCCCGCCTCTTAATCCCGGCGAGGATGAAAATAACGTTGGGAATAAGCTTCTGAGGATGATGGGCTGGACGGAAGGAACCGGGCTTGGTACTGACGGTGAAGGACGTGTGGAGCCTATGTAAGCTTTCCTCTCGTTCTTGGTAGTGGGCAGTCTTACTGAATTATCCTGTAGCCAAACGGCTATCTATGCCCAGGGAGTCGGGCTGGGTGCCAGTAAAGGTAAAGAGATCGGCAAGTACGCCGATGGGTACTCCGGCTATGTGCATATGGCCCAGGATGCGGTGAGTCCATCAACCTGAAACTCATGCGAATGGATAGATCTGGTGGTAGTGGTAAACATGCATCTCTGACCGATTACCCCTAACAACAGGCTCGAGAACGTTACAACAACTGAAGAGCTTGCCTTACCCTCTATTTATTCGTTCTTTTGCGGGATTTTGATTACTACTCCGCTATCGCATGACGCTGCATGTCCTCCTGGCTTTTATACTCCATGTTCTATTATAATTATTGTCGCCTGTCGACAAGGCTTTGGATTACATTACTGGGTCCCTAGGGGTGACATGGACAGTTGACATAACGAGTGCTGGAGAAAGATACAATCACTCTTCACTACTTAGTGTAGAGGGAGATGTGCAACGTGTCACCGTTCACAAGAGGACGAGCCCAAAGATAGCAGCTACGACTGTCTTCGATAACGAGGCAAAGACGTTGCCAGCCCCGTTCGAGCTGGTGTTGCCTGTGGGCGAAGCAGTATTGGATGAACCACTTGAAGTGCCGGAAGTACTGCCGGTGGATTGCGCCGCCGGCAAGGTAGAGGTGACAACAGGAGCTGTCGAGGAGGGAGTGAAGCTGGCTGTGCCTGCTTCCACAGTGATGTACATTCCCTACAGATACATGTGAATCATGGGGGGATTAATGGGGGGAAACGATACGCACAGCGACAATAGGACCCAAGTTACTGTTCTGTAATAGTATAGCAAAAGAGGAAGATCAACGGCTGATTCTGACATAGAAATAATGAATTGATACAGACCTTGACGTAATCTGAGAGACTGAAAGTCGATACGGCGACGCCCGGCGTGTTCAAGCCATCAGGAGCGGTGAAGTTAGAAGGCTGAGTGTACAACAGAATGACATAGCTGTGTGTACATCTAGTTGAACAAGCTGCAATATACACGAGATGGGTAAGACAGACCGATGAGCACCGCTGCCTGGCGCAGGAGCAGGGCCAGCATAATCCGTGATAGCTAAACCAGTGCTGGTCGACACATTGAAACCCGATGAATCTGTACAACAGGATTGAATACTCGCATTCCCGCACAAGTGCGTAGTTTAAGGCACTCACCGCCAGTAAGAGGGACGCTATTCACGAGCCAGTGTCTAGTCTGCCCTTGAGACTCATCCGTACCAACGGGTCCGGCATCCGCCATAACTACCGTGTAGTTCCCCGTCAACTGAACGGTAGAGTTCGCAGGGGTGACCAGAAGGTCAGGAACAGGAGCGACCTCTGCGAAGCAACGTCGTGTCAGCCATGAGGATTTGACAAAGTCGCGTCATGAACTCACGCGTGTTCGTCAACGCTTGACCGGGCGAGATATTCCCCACACCGTTGTATGAGAGCGACAGAACGGCACTGGGATCGAAGGAAGCGAGCAGTGATGGAACAATGCCAGCATTCGTGAAATGTGCCTCGATAGCCTCGATTCCGAGTTCACTGTTGTTCGACTGTCCGAGAACGAAAGGAGCGAGGGCGAGAGAGAGAATGAGTGATACAGAGATCATGACTGGCTGACTATTCGAAAGGTAAGAAGGATACTTGAAACGACGTGAAAGACAGGAAGGATGGTGGGGGTAGCTGCATGTCTGTCCGAGGTGCAGGTGTTATATAGTACGCGGTAAAGAGGCACGTTGATGGCATTCCCATATCCGGCCACTTATTCGAAGAAGGCTTGGCTGAGGCAACGACTAGCCGACTCCAACAGGTTCAAATTCACGAGGGTAGCCATTAATGGACCCTCGTAGAGCCCCATTTCATATTGAGCTGGTAATAGCTCGGTTTGTACAAATATTGAACATAGACTTCAACCGGCCGTAAAGAGTGACAGGGCACGAAACCCGCAGAAGAAAGATTGTTGTCCCATGGATACAATGTCATTAGCGATGAGATAGATAGAATGAAATCCTAATACAACAATGAAAACTTGCAGTGTGAGAGTAAATGCGGCTGAACATCAGAGCAAAGAGTGAAAAGTAACCAAGTGTTGTCATTACGAGTCGTCCGTCGCACCAGGCGTCGTGTCCCTTTCTGATGTTTCAGCTCCTTCAGGCGGCTCCGGGGAGGGGGTCTCTGAGCCCGTAACGGATTCATTGACCGACGTTGCGCTCATGGATCCTATGGTGGAGTCCCCGTCGCCGTCTAAGATAGACTCCATGCCCTGCAAGAGCGGGGAATCTTGGAGTTCCTCAGAGATACCTCGGAACGGCGTGGAGGTAGGTGCTCTTCGCCGGGTTCGTCTTGGCGGGTTCGCGGTAGTAGGTGATACTGGCAAGGCATCAAACCCATCTGACTTCAACCTAGCAAGCATGTCTCGTGCCAAATCTGCGGTATCGTTTCCAGTGCCTGCTGCCAGCAGACCATTTGCATCGAGGTTTAATGGGACTGCGACTGGTCGATTTGCCGTGCTTGGGCGTGCTCGTCGGGCTTTACGACCCACACTATCGCCGTTGCGCAGTTTCTCTAGGAGATTATCCAGGATCGAGGTATCCTCCGAGTCCTGAACCGCCGCCTGTGCCTTGGCATTCTCGCGGCGAGCTTTGGCTTCTTCAGCAGCTTGCTTCCTCTTTTCCATCGCCGTACGCTCTTCGAAGATACTCTGGTTATCAGCCTTGCATTTCTACAATGAGGCGCAGGTTTCAGTTCCGTGATTGCGTCAAGCAAGCCACAACGTACCTTGTAAGACGTCACGAAGGTCTTGAAGATGCCGTAGAATTCGGAAGAGCTCATATTCCGCTCATCTTCTCCATAATATTTGACGACCTCGTCGAACGTGGAGTCAGCATGATTAACATCATCGACCAGGTCTTCTAACTGGGATGTGGCCTTTCCTACAAAAGACCACATTTGCTTGCCATATCTGTCTTCGACGTCGGAGAAGTGGTCGTTAAGTTCTTGCCGTATCCGCTTGATACCCTCACGCAGCTCCGTCAGATTTTTCCGAACATCCAGCAAGTTAACTAACACCGCGGCAACGTCGTCAGGCTTTCGCAGAGTCTCGAGACTGAAGAATACGCACCCCTATAAGCTTCTGCCGGAGCGCTCAACTCAACCAGGAAGTCTTCCATATCCGGGAAATGCTTCGACACTGTCCTTTCAAGGAAATGTAGGAGTGTTGTGTTGTGCAATGACTTCGTATCCACGAGCTACAGGACATTTCCTTGAGCCATTGAAATAGCGAAGAAAAGCTTTGGAATATGTACCTTGTTGATACTGCTTACGCGGAAACCAAAAGCACCACCTTTGACACCAGTGCCATTCATGTAATTTCCGATAAGAAGGATTAACTAACCGGGAGTGGTATTAGAGCAGTCTCAGAGCCCACGGCGTGTCAAGACTTACACTTAGCAACTCTTTAAAGTGCTTTGCGTGCAAAAGGGCGTCTCCGGCTTCAGACAACTTCCTCGCGCTCTGTGGATAAATTGATCAACATTAGGTATAGGATCATGAGGGAGTCACAAACGTCGTCCAAGAGGGACCATGATTCCTCGAACTTGCGCCTATAGAGCATACCCTCTATCCGAGGTCCAAGACGTTCGATCTTGATGAGCTGAACCATCAAACGATCCGATGGATGGAGACCTGCAAGTTCCTCTGGCTCTGCATTGCGGTACACGTTCAGCTTGCCAACCTAGCATGAGATGGGTTAACCATTGAGCTTTCACCGTTCACTGTATTTCAATCTTACTTGTTCAGGGTTTGGCAGGACAGGTTTTAGTTCGCTCAAAAACACCTCAGTACAGACATCTTGATCGAAATGCTTGATCTTCATGGCGATTTCTTCTGGCTCAAGTCTCTTCACAGTCTGGATGAGAATTTCTATATCGAAGTGTGAATGGGAGTAGAAGAAATGGTAAGGCGAAGAACTTACCGACACGTTTCTTCGTTTGAGGATCGAGGACACTCTTTAACTCGGCACGCTTCTGTTTAGCTGACGAGAGTAAATGTAAGTCACAATCATTACTCGCTGAGGGAATGATTCATACCCATGAGATTGATCACAAGCTGCTTGGCCTTGAAGTCCTCCTCCATCTCCATCCAAACACCATCAAGTTGGAATTTCTTGATCCACTCATTCTCCTTTTGTGATTCGTCGTCATTGAATACAGTCTTAGCGACTTGCTGATGAGGAAGCTTGTCCCACTGAAGCTGCTTCATCTTGGTACCTGGCGTGATAGGCATATCTTTCCGTGCGGAGAGTAAATTGCTCAAGTTTGCCCCGAGAAGTGTTGAACCACGGGCGGATCCGGGTTGTGATGGTGTAGAGAAACCACTCTTCATAGGGGGTGGAGGTGGAGGTGGGGGCGCACCAGGAACACCAAAGGCTGAAGGGATCGGGAAGTGACTTCCAGGTGGAGGTGGTGGCGGAGGCGGAGGCGGAGGCCCACCGAAGCCAGGAGGAGGAGGCGGTGGTGGTGGTGGCGGGGGCGGGGGCGGAGCACCGAAGCCCATGCCAGGAGGGGGAGGAGGCGGCGGAGGCGGTGGGGGCGGAGGTGGCGAATCAAAGTCTACTCCAGATACTAAGGGATTCGGCGGGGCGGTTGACATTGCCCCATCCACCGAATCCACTTCCTCGGAAAGTGTTGGCAACGTTGGGGACCCTTGGGGGCTCGGTTCGGAGGGTGGTCGTCCTTTGAGAGTAAGCTGTCTTCTGAGCTCTTCCGCCAGCGAACCAGGAACATATGTTGAGCGAGTGCCTGATGCTGAAGCCTTGGAACCGATAGATGTTGCGTCTGTACTTCTCGTTGACCGTGACCGGCTAAGATCGCTATAACCATCTTGCTCGTCGAAATTGCTGTGATCGCTTAGCTCTCCAAGGTCGTCGCCCGGAGGTGCGAGCAAGCCATCCGCAGTTGAAATAGGAGTACCAAAATCGCCTAAGTTGGATCGAGCGAAGTCCTTTCGCCGGGGAGAACCCCGCATACTCCTTGGGCTATATGAGGGACCATCTCGAGACGGATACTATTGCCAGAGATCATAAGTAGCGAGATGGACCTACGTAAGAGACAACTTACAACGCTGACACTCTGTGCCAATTGTTGCTGTATCTGCTCGTGTGCAGTAGCATCGTCTGCATCCATGAATTGAGATGTATGCCCGTTTTGAATTTCAGATGCTCGGACGACCTTGGAAGATTTCGTACGCCCTCTCATCGAAGCACCACCGCGCCGTCTGACTCCGGTCTTCGTCGGGGTCTCTTCTTCGTCCTCCGTCCCTTCTTCGTCCTCGCCAGGTTCTCCGTTTGCTTTGGGGTTACGCCGTTTATCACGTCCTTCCAGGATACTGATGGTCTTGTCTCGCTGAAGATGTCTTTCGAGAGTGTCGATAAGGGTTTTACGGTCCATCCCTCCAGAGTTCTCCATAATCCTGTCTACACCTTTACCAACCTCCTTGAGCATCCTGAACAGCTCCATGATCTGCGCTTCTAGCTGAGCAATTTGCTCCTCATAGCCCGCCTTCTGAGCCGCCATCTGTTGTTGAAGCCGAGTGGTATTCTCCCGAGAGACATACAACTTTCCTTCCAATTGTCCAACTTTAGACTTAAGCGTCCCAACCAGACCTTCGCCACCCTGAGAGATTTCTTCCTCTAAAGCTTCTTTCTCAAGCCTCAGGCGTAGCGAAGTGGCATGAGCCTTGGCCAGCTCGTCTTCAACGTTCTGATATCGATCAGCTTCGTTAAACTGGGCAATGATACGCTCCACGGAATGACCCAGACGCTGTTCTGCTCCGCCTAACTTCTTGTCCATAACAAGATCCGTGACCATAGAATCAATGAGCTGGAAATAATGCACGAGGGCAGGGCCTTCCTCCCGAATCAGCAACAAATGTTGCATCATAGAGAGGAAGTAGTCTCGAGCCTTGGAATCCTGTGTTTTGGACTGAAGGGCGCTATAAACGTCCTCCGGATTGGCAAGATCGCGAAGAATATCCTGATCCATCCGCTCTTTCAACTTCTTTTCATCGTCATCAAGAGTTTGCTGTAGGAGATTTAGTTGTGTCTCGATCCCAGCGACGCCAAAAGTACGGCATATCCGGACGATTTGATTCAGACCGGCAGCCTCCATGGATGCACGGTGATGTACTCTGAGGTCCAGGTCGTCTATCGCCTCCAGAATGCCATTGATAAGAAAGAAGTTTGACGTCTAGTGCAAGATATTCAGTACGTTTAGTATTCAATTCCACGAATAGCACCTACCGTATAGTCGTTCAACGATGGATCATGTCCACCATGTCGCTTGACTTCCTCGCTGGCACCAACGAAGGTGCCCATCTTTCCGCGACCGATGAGAGCCTGTTCCAAAGATTTGAACCAGTAGCTGTAGCAGCTTCCTCGTTCATGGTTGTCGTCACTGAGAGTGGACAGAGCATTGATTACTGATTCATGGACTTGGCCTTCGTTCCAGTACACCAGGAATACTAGAATGTCTAAGAGCAACTTTCTCGTCGGAAGATGCGGGGTATTTAGGCCGGAAGCAATTTGGGTCACTATCATGTTATGTGCCATAGCATCGTGGGCGGCGAACTGTCTCGAGACTATGGTTAGAACTAGGTAAAGCCACGCGCAATACAACTGACAGGGTGGTTCAAAATGTATTTGAGGCACTTCGCGATCTCATACTCCTTGTCAATATCTTCTTTCCGCCTAGTTAACGTGAACATGGGTAAGTGTATATAATGAACTGGTTCTTACCGTTGCATTGCCTTCCTGCTGATGTGATTGAGAGCCTGCGCCAGCACAGACGTCCCCTGAAGCTCGATAAAATGCTTGAACCAACTACAACGGAGGGTCAATTGACTTGTTCCAGTTCCGTATACACTATAGCACATACCTAACTTCCTTTCCCCTCAATGATACCTGCAAGCCCCCGGCCTGCTTAGCAGTTATCGTCTTATCTAGGAATTTCTTGATATACCATTCAGGCGTTCCTTCTATAATCGCTGCTGGTTGGCCCGATTCGCTCTGTTTCTTCGCCTGTTCCTCCCTCTGCTTCTCCTCCTTCCACCTTAGTTGCTCATCGCTATACACAATATGCCACTTTTGCTCGATGGTGAGGTTCGGCAGTTCACCGAGGTCTCGCATTTGTCTGATATTCTCAAACAGGGCCTCGATGTCCTCATCGTCATCCGGGCGGGGAAACACAAATTCTTCGGGGGCCCCATGCCGGTGCAAGGCTGAAGAGATACTGGAAAGATGATGTGGGTCAAATCCACCTAGAGAACTCGTATAGCGAGATGAACGTTTCTCATCGGCTGAACGTGGTGTTCCAGGTACAGATGACGGTGGTCGAGAGCCGCCAGTTGAATCTGCCACCAGTGTCCTATGCCGGCTGGTAGGTGATGTGGGGGATGGTACACCAAAGTCTGTCAGGGAGGAACCACTTTCGCTTTGACGGTACCGACGCGCATTAACCTTCGATGCAGAGCTCTCCGAATCATTGTACAGCGTAGAAGAGTCTGCGGTGGAGATGGAAGTGCTCGGTGAACCCGGTCGCCGTAACGGACTAGCATCACGATATGCTCGCTCTCGGTCTGACCGCTGCCTCGACATAGCGTACTTGTTAAGTTCCGTCCCGTTCGCAGTCAGAGTCGGATTTGTCGTGGGCGCAGATATAACAGTGTTTGGGTTTCCCCGCAGACCCTGCGATACGGTGTTCACCGTTACAGGAGACTTTGATGCTGGGCCAAGTTTGTGGTAAGGCACAGACCGTCCATCGAGGTCTTGTGTAGAGACAGAGGATTGACGAGGTCGGCTCTTCTTCTTTCCAAAGAACGAATCCATTCTGGTCTATGAGGAGAGAGAAACAGAGATGAGGGTTGCCGAAACGGGTATATCTGGGTATCGGTGCTCGTTGAGAACGCGACCAAGGGATATATTGTACGGCCTAGATATTTGCAGGTAAGCCAAGCATCTGCAAGGCTTCACTAGTAATCTGAGAAGAAAGAAGGCAGACTGTGGCCGTGAGTGTATGAGCGATGTCCAGTGTCCTGTGCTGTGAAGTTGGAAGACGCGAAACCGTCGAAACGTTTCAAACGCCGACGACGACGCTCTTCTGCAGACTGCCACCACTTTCCATTCCTCAGTCCAATCTTGATCTGCTTGTCAAAATAGTATCATACTCCTCCTTGCATAGCGAAGTAATCTACAATTCCAGTACTTGCATATAACTCATACTGAACCCGCTATTCCGCAATGGCTCTGCAGGTGTTGTTGTCATGCAGATGCAGAACATGGCGCATCATGTTCTGCATTCTCCATTTCAAGACAGAGGATAAAGCTCAAGAAATGTTCATAGAAAATGTCCACATATCTATGGTATACAATGCAAGGCAAGGAAAATGGTATCCGAACATTCCGAGGGTATATGCCTGAGTGAGAAAAAATCCATCCGTGCACAAAATCCAGAATTATGACGAAATAAAACCGTCCAACTTCTCATCCATGTTATGAATACGTGGCGACATAACATTGTTCGCACTATCCTCGGCAACAGGCTGTCCATCCACAGTGGTTTGCTTAAGCCCTAGCCAAGATGCGACCCCCCAGAAGGTGACACGAGCGGCCGGGGTTTCTGGGGACTTTGACTCCAAAGAAGAGCGGGAATGTACGGACGGTCCTACACCTGAGTCCAATTTCGGTTCGGGTATGAAACCTAAGGGCGTAGGAATGGAAATTTTGAGGGGACTTTTCGTGATCTGCGCTAACTGTGCGATGCGTGCGTCGTAACCAGCATCCAATGGTTCCACTGCAGTCTCTGTACTGACGCAGCTCCTTCCACAACCAAGCAGTTGTTTCTCCAAACGCGAGACAGTGGCTTGAAGGTCGCTGATCTGACCCTGGGCGCTCGCGACCTTGTCTTCGAGTTGTTCTTTCTCCAGTTTCAACTCCAAGGCTGCTGAACGAACCTTGACCAAATCCTCCTCAGCACCCCGAGATCGATTGACTTGGTCCAATTGAGAGACCATATTCGCCACAGAGAAACCGAGACGCTTCTCCGATCCGCCAAGTTTCCGATCCATAACCAGATCTTTGACCACATTGTCGATAAGCTGGAAGTGCAGCACGAAATCATCAGCCGTGTCGTCGCGCACAATGAGTAGATGTTGCAATATCGATAGAAGATGGTCGCTACCACCGAGACGCTGGGTCTTCTTGACGATGGCCTTATAAATCTCGTCAGGGTTCGTGAGGTCGCACGAGTCGTTCCCGTCCATCCGCTCCTCTAGGCTCTCCTGGTCATCTGCAAGGGTCTGTTGGAACAGATCAAGCTGCTTGTCGATAATGACAATTCCGAGGCTGTGGAATAAGCGGATGATCTCCTGCAAGCCGGAGGACTCCATGAGGGAGCGGTGATGCAATCTAACATCTAGGTCATCGATGGCCTCTAACATTCCATTCATCAACAGAATGTTCGACATCTGCCAACAAGTAATTCATTTTGGCCAGAAGATAATAAAGAAATACATCACGTACCAGATACTCGGTCAAAGACGCATCGACTTCGCGCCCGTGCCGTCTGAAATCTAGGCTTGCCCCGACGAGGGAGCCCATTCGCCCTCTGCCAGAGAGTACGGCTCGAAGAGATTTGAACCAATAGCTATAACATCCGCCGTTCTCTTGATTATCCTTGCTCAACATCTCCAGGCCGTTTACTACCAGATTGCAGGCTTGTCCGTCGTTCCAATAAACCAGAAAGACTAAGACGTCTAGAACCAACCTTCGGGTAGCAAGATGAGGGGTATTCAAAGCAGAAGAGATATGCACGATTGTAGTCTTGGTGTTCTGGCTGAGGGCAATGTTGGTAGCAGACTGATAGATCAAAGGACTTCAGTATATGAGCTCATAGAGATGGGCATGCAAAACGAACACGCTGATTCAGAATATATGTCACACATTTCACAATTTCATGCTCTGTGTTGATCTCCTCTTGCCGTCTGCGATAGCGTCGTCAGACACAACGAAAGGAACACAGCAGTTGGAAACAGCTCACCGAGCAGCGGGCAACTGACTAAAGTGATGTAGTCTCTGCGCTAGGATAGACATCCCTCGAAGCTCAACGAACAATTTTACCCAGCTGTGGATTGAATATCATAGGCACCAGCGTACAAAAGATTGGAGAAACGGACATACCTCAAGTCTTTGCCCCGGAGCAACGTCTGTAACGTCGTTAAATGCTTGTTTGATAGCGTCTTTTCTTGAAGTTTCCTGATGTACCATTCCGGTGTGCCTTCCCCATCCGAAGATGTGGACCTCTCTGAAACAGAGGACGCTTGTCGGACATTGCGGGCGTTAGGACGAAGCGGGGAGTTATCCGAACACACGCCAAGTTCTTCTTGGACGGGCGATGAAGAAAGGACATAAGGCTCGTCGAGAGCAGGATTCTTCAGATGATCCATTAGCAAAGGGCGACCCGAATTCTCTTCTGCTTCGAAGGAGCGGTCCATGATATTGGAGGGGATAACTGTTAAGGAGTGGATACCCCAGAACGCCCAGCGTCTGAGTACGGTAGGAGCAAGGTTTGGACCTCCAACAATGTCCCAACTGGTTGAAATAGTAAACACGAAAAAGGAAAGGCTGTATTCCACCAGTGAGACTACGAACAGGGTCCAAGAAATATAGCACAATGGGAAGTTGTGTCGAGGGGGCAAGAGAAGGCTACTAGGCGGCAACGGCGACCCGATCAGCGCCTGCGTGATTATGATCACTAAGGGAGAAACGGTAAGTATTGATTAGTTAATCATAGTCTTAGCAAGTAAGCGTGAGTCAGTAAAGGTAGAACTGATCAAGCAATAAGCTGCTTATGAACGCTCCGAGGTTGCTCACTCAAGCTGCCTAATATTTTGTACTTGTACTCATATTTCTCCTCCTTCAAAGTAATTACCTCCTTACTTCATGACTAGTGAGACGAATTTGACAGCCGAACAAAAAGTTCGGTCTTGGGGATTTGAACATGTGTACACTTGGTCGGACAGCCCGTGAGTTGATTCATCATCTGATATTACCTATCTCCTGAATTGCCAATTTTTACAATAGCAACACATACTACAAGCCTCATTCGCATCCTGGTCTCACCACTCATCTTATTCTCTCTGGAAACTTCACTGTAACTTATTCAGATGATGACGTAGGCAAGAAAGAGACCTTTGGACCTGGTGCTAGGATTGACGTTCCTGCGCGCAAATTCCATGAGGTATGGATTGGAGCAGAAGGATGTACGTATGTTATTGGGGAATGAATAACATCGTCTTATAATAACACGCTTTTGTGGTCTTGCGAGCATCCTGTGACAATCTGCCCGTGGATGGTGATGATATTACCCCGTCGGCGTAAGTGTCGGGTACATAAGGGTTATTGAGACAAACAGGTACCATGTCATTACTACACGAGAACGTGCGAACTTAGACAAACCACCAAACGGCTTCTCGTCCGTCCTGGGTCCCGGTGGAGAACCGCATACTCTTCTGCAGTGTGTATATGGGAGGCGGCGGAGTCAATTCTGCGTCAGATTGTCCGCCTGTGTAAAGGGAATTTGTGGTGAGTGGATCCCAATTTTCGTCCTGCCGCGGTGATTCTTCTAATTTCTCGCTACTAAGATACGGCGAATCCGAGGGGCTGTACGTGTAGTACCTCTCTCGGTGGGCTTTAATCGCTCGTTGATGTCTTTGGCGTGCGATTGATGGAGCTATCCAAGAGTAGTGAACAGCCGCAGATAGACCGATCATCATGGACACAATGACAACGACAACAAATGTGACGCCGACTGTGTGCGAAACAGGTGAGCATATTTTGTTAAACGGTTTCTTCTGCTAAGTACCCACCAGGCGTAAGTCCTGCGAGCATACTACTAGTATGCTGGAATCGTCTTAAAGAGTGTGGTGCTAGTATCAGAAGGCTTGACGTAGAGAGTACAACTTGGTCGTGTGATAGGGAGACAAGAACGTACGCACTTTGAGCATGTTTACATCGAGGCTTGCACGGCTGACATTCTAAAGTCGACTCGGACTGGCAGAACAATACTAGTATTTTTACTGTTAAGGGTCGAAGAGGCGAACAAACTAGTCAGAAGATTCTGCAGCAAGCACTGGCCTTGGAGCATCCGTGGATGGTATCTTTATGAGCAGTGAAATAGGGAGCATTCAATGTTCAATGTTTAGTGTTCAACGTTCAACGTTATGACTTTGAACAACGGCGGACATCGATCACTTCCAAATCGGGGTTTTATGCATCGCGGAGCTGCCGCCACCAGTTTCTTCCGGGGCGCCGTCGCAAGTCTAGGATTGCAAGCCTCCCCATAGGAGAATTCCGCATTTTTCACTGGCAATGCAAGCCTCGAATGCCCTTGTTAGTAGCAAAACACACGGGGAGCGGCAGGTTGTCATCCTCCAGTGATACCCGCACTGACCACCCCGAAGTATATAAGCCTCAAGCTTTGCCCACAGGAGTTATAGTCACCTAGCATCTCACGCCCACACCCACATCACCTATTAAACCTTTCTATCATCCGTCTATCATGCCTCTCTCAACTATTGCACGCCGTCTTCTGGGTCGCACTCCTGCACCCAAGATTATAATCGTTCACGATATCCAAGTTTCCCGTGTTGGAGGCTGTTATCCAACTGTCACCGTGTCTTCAGCACAGGAGCGGTTTGGACTTGTCTCTCTGGAGACTGCGTCCAGGACGCCCGAGATTGTTTACCGTCCCATCAGCGCTATCAAGTCGGAGGTCCATCTCTCAGCTCCTTTACGGGACGGTGTCAGGGGGGACTTGGAAACGCTGTTTGGTGAGCATATCGCGGGTATATGATATACATTAACGCGACCTCTGCATGGGGTCGCCAATTGTCAGTATGTGTATCGGTCGCATTAATGTCGAGGCACTGTGTCCGAGGGTTAATCCCTTCGCGTCCTTTGCCTAGTCATATAGTGCTTCCGGTCGGCCGGCAACGCAGAAGGTCAACGTTGCAACGAGTGTCAGCCTCGTTTGTGACCGCGACCTTCACGCGCTCGCCGGTCCGTGTGGTAGAACAATGGTTCTCCATGAAATGTTTTCGCGGAGGGGTAGTTGGAACGGCGGCTTGACTTGAGCCTTCACACTTTATTTTATTTGCACAGATTGGCACCTACTGCAAAATCCACTACACACACTGGGGTAGGTATAGGTAGCTATCGCTTTATTCAGTCGGACTGTGTCTTCGTCGAGGGTTGTTACTTGGTGCTGATCTGTTAGAGAATTTCTTTCCCTCTTCTGGTAGACCGGCCGATCAAGGACAATTCCCACTGCGCGCATCCAAGTGTAAGTATGGTAAGTATGGTAAGTACGGAATTGTTCCTTCGTGTCCCGGCTCCTTTTGCATTGAACATCTTAGTACCGTTTCAGCTAGGCAACCTCCGGATATACCCACTGCGCGCACCTAACGGTAGGTTTGGTAAGTATAGACTCCAATCTCCTTCAGTGTCGAACCCTTGTAGATGATTTGTTATGCATTGATGTTATCAGCTTCTTAGTGAGGCCAACGCGGAGAGACTGTAGGGGATCAGGGGGACGCCTCTGGTCGCCCTAGTAAAGCTGTCTACCGTCGCATCGGAGGTGAGTATTCCGTCCAATACACCCTTGATAATTACTAATCATTCGAATTTCTTCTAGCAAGCTGCTCAGCGGCGGTGGATTCCTGAGGGAGGGACGAGGGCACCTAGTCAGTGTCATCGTTCCGGCGCAGACCTTTTCGTGGTCCTCAGGATAAGTACCCTCGGTTGCCTTTCATAGGGCCATCCGATGGGGAAACCAAGATGCGCTATAATCTGGACGTAGTTTCGACTAGATCGTATTATTTAGTATAGCTAGACTGTAAAAGACATAATCTATCCTTCGACGGGAACATGTCTAATAAGGAGTGAATAGCTCGATGATGAATTCCAAATAATGTGATGTAATACAGTAGATTTATGTGACAAGCCATTGAAATCAACTTAATGAACATCTAAAGTACAAACAAATACGAACTAGAAAGCAAACAAAACTTTATGCGAAGATCGACTGAAGTGAATTAATGGAAGACATCAACCTCGTGAAATAAGCCTACATCCGCACTGACAACACCGAGACGATCAACCACCAAAACTCCAGAGCCTGATATCACCGTCATCCGAACCAGATACGATCTTGTCTTCGCCAAGAGCTAAGCATGTAATTGCTCCCCGATGGCCGACAAGAGTAGCCATACAACGTCCTTCTTCGCGTACCCAAACCTACAAATAACTCCGTCAGCAAGGTTTCAGGTTATCAGGATAACAAGGATGACATACCTTGATCGTCCGGTCATGACTGCCACTCACCAACCGGAGTTTATCACTGGCGACTGCCCAGACACCCTCGATGTGTCCGAAGAGTGTCTGCACAGCTTTTCCCGTGTCCAAGTCCCACACTTTGATAGTGTTATCCAAGCTACCGGAGATCAAGACAGGTTTGACTCGCTTCGCCGGAACAGGCAATGTACGCTCGTTGGCCGCTGCTGCAGCGACAGCCTTCTCCTGTCCCGTGCTAGTTTCAGGATTGTCTACCGGATGCACAATAACACGAGACGCTGACGTATCCGTGGAATTGTGGAGGAAAGTATATGGATTGAAACCAGTAGACACATCGGAGTTGGAAGTTGGAGGAGGTGTACCAGGAAGAGACACGGTTGCGAGGGCTGGTGCAGCAGAACGAGGATCAGGGGTTTGTCGTCCGGAAGCGGTACTCAACGCTTTACTGGATGACTCGGACTCGGAATCATCAGATGGCTCATCGATCATAAGGAGCTTCAGGCTCTGCACTTGACCAACGTGCCCAGTTAGCTGCCGGACGCATGTCCGCTGCACGAGGTCCCAGAGTCGGATTGTACCGTCGTCTGACGCGGAGAAGAGCATTTTACCGGGATCGATAGTAGGTGCCGAGCTCCCAGAACTCGGAGAAGAACTGGTGTCCAAACCGGCTGAGGAAGAACACCCGGATGGCGTGACATCATTTGGGTTCCACAATTGAACAGCATTGACCCAGTCACGGTGTCCACGAAGAGTGAAACATTCGCCTGTGCGGAAATTCCACACCTTGACGGTGGTATCCACGCTGCCGCTAGCAAGGACGTTCGAGTCGAAGTTGAGACATACGACGCCTTCTGTATGTCCCTCGAGGACCCTCAAGCATTTGCCTGTACGCCAATCCCAGACCCGCATCGTGTGATCCATGCTACCTGTGATCAACTTTGCCTCGTCAAACTGCAGCGCTCGAACAGCACGCGTATGTCCTGTTAGACGATGCACTTCACGCCCCGTCTCTAGATTCCAAACTCGTGCGGTACGATCGTACGAGCCTGTGATTAGGATGGGGAAGGAAGGATGGGAAAGCGTTTCGCTGAACTGCAAACACATCACGCCATCGGTATGTCCAGATAGCGTGCGTACTGTACATCGACCGCGGCGCCAATTGCGTTCGATAGTTAATCGTTCGCAATATACGTCTTTCCATGGTCGGGTGCAAGTATCACGAGAGGGTTCGTTCGGAGCAAGCAAGGGATTGAGCATATTCGATGAATCAGAGGTGGATAGTGGTGATAGGCTCGGTGAGTGGGAAGCGTGCGAAGTGCTTGGGCTTTCGTGGTGAGATTCCGAGCAGGGTTCGGCAGGATCCGACCGCAGCCGCTTCAATGGAGGTTCGTTTAACGTTGAAGACTTCTCCAGCTCTCGCTTCTTCTTCGAGTCGGTAACAGGGAGATTGGAAGATGTGAGCTGAGGAGATGGCAGCCGCTGTACTCGTCGTTTCTCCAGAATGGGTAGACCCCATCCACATTTGAGGCACTTCTGTCCAATATGTTGTTCGCAGATGCCACGCCAGAGAATGTCATCATCTGCAAGACCTTTCCATCGCTTGTTCACCTGTGCTGCTCGGCAAAGTGATGTGGCATCAAGATAGCCGAGGATCTTAAGTGACACCTCGCTCGGGAGGACAGTGAATGGATCGATACGGATTAAATGAGCGAGCTGCTCGCTGAGGAGAGAGAGTTGGGAGAAGCAGCACATTGTAAGCAGGCCATGAAGGATGAGAGCTCGTCGGGGGTGCGGCGATGATGAAAAATTGGACCAAATTGCATTGACAGCACCTCGTTCTTCAACAGGGAGGGCATCAAGTGCCTGAAAGAATCACGGCATCAGTACAGATAGTATAAAAGGTGCGACTGCGAGAGATATCGAGTGGAGACAAATTGGGGGATAAGGCGCCGAGTCATTTCTTATTTCGTGAAATGACTGCCTGCAATCCCCCTTCCACCACAGAACACCCAAGCGGTGCACATACGAGTGCGAGATGAGTCGCAACACCAGCATTGAAGGGCGACAGACTACCTACCCTGCTGTCGTGTGATCAAGTATGCCTGAAGGGGTGTCTATGATCCCCGTGGATGCAAATCATGCGCAGAAAAGGCGGGGATGAGACATGGTCAAGGGAAAGGGTCCTCACCTGCTGTAACTTCAGATTTGTGCCCTCGTCTGCCATCCGTTGGTGGCGAACACACAACTTTCTCCCCGGAGGTGGTGCGATGCGCGTTTCGTGAACAGTAAGATATTCAGATCCGCCGGACCTGCTATCGACAGTCTGAGATGCGTTGTCGGTTATTGGGGCTATGAAAGCAGTAACAGGCGGAGTAGGGGGAAGAGCAGGGCTAGGGGAGCGGGAGCATGGAGCGCGGACGAGACGAGCAGGAGGTATGGTATCGCATACATAACCCATCGCTGCTGAGAGCGACGAGGAGGAAGACATTGGGAATGGGCTGCGGGTGTATGCGGTGGAGAGGAAGATGGGTGCTGTTCTCCGTCCGCCTGACATTATTTCTACCAGAAATTGAGCGGGACAAGTTTGGCTAAAGTCGCGCTAAGTATGCGAGCAATCACGTCTTCATTACGTAAGCAGATAGACTCGCTTTTTTAACCCTTCATTTACCTGCCTCATTATGTCGTAACTCTGGCGTACAAAACATCACAAGAACATAACCAATCGTGGTCAGTGATTGTATTCGCGGGTTCATAGGAATTATGACAACATCTCGGCGGGCTATGGCTGCAACGAATATCCTCGTACTTGCATAAAACAGTGCACATCAATGACATGTATATAACGCGGCGCGGACACTGGACGAGGCCGTTTGGATTCAAGAGATAAACAGGGCGAATGAGCGGACCAGGCGCCAGAAACGAAGCAGAAAAGCAGTGGGGGTTGAGGATGAGGGCGATCGGAGAGTATACGAACGACAGAATATGAAATATGAAGGCAAATAAACAAATCTCGCTCATCCTGCCTGCATGACCACTGGTGACTGGTATAATCAGTCCAGAGTGATTCGCAGTTGTTCCAATGGTATCGGCACAAAATTGTCCAATTGAATCGAGCGTAAGGCCAGCTCCGGCTCGCAGTATGTTGGTACGAGCGTACGATTGAGATCTGGGCGCACAGACAGCTCTAAAGAAAAAATCTTGTCAGCAAATCGAAAGAAATACGACCAATCGCGCATATCTGGCGTTCTTACTTACCCTCTCGCGTGAAGTTGAACAAAGGAGGGAAATCTTTCCCATTCGGCATCCTTGCACCTTCCGCCCGCAACTCGTCGAAGAAAGGATGACACATCGCTTCAACCGCGCTCAACCGAGCTTCAGGCGTGTATTCCAGTAACTTGGCGACTAGATCAATTGCCTCGGGTGCCGTCCTGGGGCGGAATACCTGCACGAATGATGTTAGCTAGATGCATCACAGCACGAACGACAGAAGAAACAAACCTTGTTGAATGGGTGAGGCTTGATCTGGGGGAATTTATGCTCCATGTAATTGGGGTTCATGGTCTTGATCTGATCACGAGAAGGCGTTCCGAGCACCTTGATGATTTCCACCAACTGATCAATTCCACTCTCCCCAGGAAAGAGGGGTTGTCCCAACATCAATTCTGCCATGACACATCCGGTGGACCAGATGTCTAAAAGATTACCAGTTAAGCCATTAGTTTGGTGTTAAAGATGCACACAAACTAACCAATGTTGGTGGTGTAGTTCGTCGCGCCAAAGATCAGTTCGGGCGCCCGGTAGTAGCGAGAACAGATATAGCTGACGTTAGGCTCGCCGGCGACCAGAATCTTCGCAGATCCGAAGTCACAAAGCTTGAGCACGCCAGTTGCAGGATTGAGAAGCAAGTTCTGAGGCTTGATATCCCGGTGGCAAATGCCGACCGAATGAATGTACATCAAGGAGCGGAGGAGCTGGTACATGTACAACTTGATTTGCAACATTGGCATGGGTTGCTTGAGCTTTGCGTAGTGGCGACTTGCGCGGTACACGGTTTCGGGGACGTATTCCAGTACAAGATTGAGATACACTTCATCTTTCTTTGGCGATGGGAATCAGTTGAACTGTTCGCAGATGCCCTCCGGCCATATCACGCCGTATGTAAAAGCTCACCTTGTCGCCATTTGAGTAGAAGAAGGCTTTCAGATCCACCACATTCGGATGCGATACGAGTCTCATGATTTGTAGTTCGCGATTCTGATCATTCAAAGATAAAGAGAAACGAGAGATCAGTAAAGTACAAAAGATTTTAAGCACGTTAGAGACCAACTCCCGTGCAGGGGTACGGCAAGTACTGAGACGATGGGACTTACTTTAAACCGCTTGTCCTGTAACACCTTCTTGATCGCAATGTCCCCGTTTCCTGGTTCTTCCAGAAGCCTCGCCTGAAAGACGATTCCGAACGAGCCGTTTCCAATGACTTTGCAGTTGGTGTAGGAGAGATCCTTCTGGTCGCCCGTCTTGCCATCTGAGGCCACGACCTTGACGACCTTGCGTGGATCATCGACCGCTAAGGAAAGTAGAGGTTCACGAAATGGCATGAGCGACATGGACGACAAGGATAATGAAAAGAGCGACGAGATTGAAAGAAAGAGCTTAAATGAAAATGAAAGATGAGGGAAGCCGGATTTGGAACTAGGGAAGCTCGTATACAAAGCCAAGTAGTCGTGAAAGACGGGAAATCATAAGAGCTGCAACGTACGGGAAATCTTGACACCGTTTATGGGTCCGTGAGTTGCCATTTGAGAGGAAGGGTATGGACGAGGTTACGGATACAGTTTGTGGGCGCAGGTCGACGTGAGGTCGATATAGGTTAGAATGCGATGCTGCGATGTGTTGTTGTTGTCGGATGACGGTGTCTTTGTTGATTTACAAGAGGGTGGTTTTAGCAGACAGAATACGAATGTTTGAGTGTCTGGAGGGTGCAAAGAGGTGAGAAAGGACTCGGGGAGTGGAAGAGGGGGTGGAGGAGCTGGAGAAGTGAGCGCGGGAAGAGCGGGGTCTGGTGATCACACTTGCAAAACACAAAACAACAAATGCATCGCCCGCCAGCCAAGCAACGTCCTGCAAGTTCCGTAAATTGGCTCCATAAAATGCTGCGCCCTCTCGTTATCAATACTTATTTCTTGGTTTGCCAATTCTCATTGCGGCCCCGTTAGTGACCTTGTCGTGCAGTTCGAATTTTTGCTCTCCTCCGCGTACGTACACCGCCGATCAGTCGATATCATCATTGCGGGCAGAAAAGATAACATCGATGTCCTCTACACAGATTTTAAAATGTACTCGTCGCTTCCTCTATAAGCTCGACTACAACCCTGGAGCTTAAGCCCACGGAGAGCCTCAATACTCCATTGAAGACCGCTCTGGAAGTACCTCAGATGCTCTGGGTCTGTCCGAGAGCAGCACTCGCCGCTCCTCGGTCACAAATTCACTACTAAGAAGGTCGCTATGGCCGACAAATTGGATTTATCAACGTGCTCGAGCGTTGCCGATTCCCAGACAACGGAGAGTGAGTCCCCATCTGCACCTTCCATGTCAGCTTTAAGCCACGTATCGTGCGCTAAACGTCGCCTGCTTTCGTCAAAACTAACTTTACTTCTCCCTCGACTAGTATCACGGGGACGGTGTGGCTTGATCCGTCCAGCCGAAGGTCCTGCGAAGTTACCGCTGATACCAGTAAAGTCGCATGCGTGATCATGCTACTAGTCTATCGCAGTATACGGACAGGTCAGCGTCCGCGTCTTCACATTCTATCATCCATCCGGTTTCGAAGTCACGACAGAACTGACGTCTTATTCATTTTCACATTGTTCCCATTTGATATGTTCTGCTAGTCATTCGATGTGAGTTCCCGTTTCCCGTGAAGGGGATACTTGCTGACTTCTTTCCTTCAGCAGCGAGCACACCTCATCAACTCTTGTAGGTAGAAATGGTAAAAGCCCTCATGGCGGCAAATTTACTGCGCATTTTTCCGCCTTTTCTTTGATATCCGATGGACGTCCATTCGACACTTTGGCCAAACCGAAGACTGGCAACCAAGACACCATCAATGTTACATCAATTGAGCTGAAGTCGGGAGTCCTTGCTAGGTGGCCGCCGCCGATTAATTACGCGGTCTGGAGCTCGTAAAGGGGCTACGGGATCCTGCTCAGAATTTCTGTTCTCTGTGTGGCTCCTGGGCCCAGGCTGTCGTGATTGCGCAGACTGCCAATATTTTAGCTACAGCCAGCTGTTGTCAAAAATATTTTAGAATATATTGCGTGAGAATCACTGCCGCCCAATGGAAGTCGTCGGTTTAGTTTCCCACGTGGCGAGCAGTCGACCCAACTCCTCCGATCCGTGAGTTCACGCTTGCCCAGAGTCTCCTCCAGTATGTTTGCAGCACGCCTGTCAAAGCAACTCAACCTTTCGAGGCCCCTGCGTGCTGCCAGGAGGATCTCCACTACTACAGCTCGTCGGTCGGATGCTCTCTTCATCGTCAGTACCGTCTATTTGAATAGGAACCAGAAACATATCACTCAACTCTGTACTTCTTAGCACCGCGACACTCCTTACAATAACTCAAAGGTACAACATTCTCACAACGCAATTGAGGGTGGATCGATATATTGTTTTCTCATCAGATTCCTTTCGAATTCAATGCGGAGAACGCAAAGCGAGCGGAGGAAATCATCTCGCGATACCCCCCACAATACAAGAAAGCTGCGGTCATTCCTCTTCTGGACATAGGCCAGCGACAGAACAAAGGATGGACGAGCATTAGCGTCATGAACTACATTGCAAACCTCCTGGAGATGCCCCCAATGCGAGTCTACGAGGTCGCGACGTTTTACACCATGTTCAACCGGTACGCTAAACCGCACGTATGGGGACAAACATGAGCTAAAGGCGTATACAGGGAGCCCATTGGTGAAAACTTTGTGCAAGTATGCACCACGACACCGTGTATGCTCCGTGGCGCATACGAGATTCTGGATACGGTATGCCAGGATCTAGGTGGTATCAAGCCGGGCGAGACTACGAAAGATGGCAAGTTCACTGTCGTCGAGGTTGAATGCCAGGGTGCGTGCAGTAATGCGCCAATGCTTGTAGTTGGAGACGATTTCTATGTGAGTCGCGTATCACTCTCCGATACGTCCTTTCACTGACCTTTTGTGTCTGATATAGGAGGACCTAACACCCGAAACTACCAAGAAGGTACTTGATGCGTTCCGCAAGGGAGAAAAGCCAAAACCTGGTCCCCAAAGCGGTCGTCATACCAGCGAGAACTCTGCAGGTCTGACTGCGCTTGCGTCGAAGGTACGAGCCTCGCTCTCCTACATGCTGCCTGACCCTTATTGATATCACTGACACAGCCATACGGTCCCGGAGAGTTTTGTACAGAAGAGTTTGCCTAGATTTTCGTGTATCTCCTTGCATTGATTCCAATTTACTCCTAAAAACCGGATATACGATGATATGTGAGGGTATACAAAAACAGGGTCATATGTGGTTATTGAAATCGTAAAAGTCATGAAAATCGTTAGTCGTCTCCTTCGCCGTCATCAAAACCATACATGCCTTCCCCGCCTTCGGGTAACCTTTCCACAATGTACTCGACTTCCTCTTTGAGATCTCCACAGTACCGCTCTGTACACCGAAAAGTCAGCATGACCGACTAGACGGAGGAATTGAAAACTGACCGAGGGGAAGATCAGACTTATCCAAACCTGCCCACTATGCATCAGTCGTGGTACGGTGAATAGTTCATGCAGCCACGTACCGAAAGGCATTTCGATCTCGTCGGCGATTCCTTCGATACCCATTAGGGTGAATGCAACGACTGTAACCACCGGGATCATGCCCCAACCAAGCTCTTTAACGAGCGTAAAGGGGAGGGCGAAGAGGTATAATGTTACGGTCTGCTTCAAGTGGATGCTGTACGACCGAGGAATGGGTGTATTGGCCACGCGCTCCATGTTGCTCATCATGTCTACCATGCCCTGAACGCTGTAAGGTAGCAAGGTCAGATAGATCACCCAAGCCAAAGAAAGCGCATACAGCTGGTTCATTGCATTTGTCCCTGGGTTAGGTGCACATCATGAGTATCGTAAACAAGAATCAGTCTCGTGTAGCACTCACCGGCAGGGCCAATTGTCTCCAAATACCCGTCTTTTTTGAAGACAAATATCATACGCGCTAGTTCATGGGCAATCCTGTTGAGACATGAGAACCAATCAGTGGACCCATTGCAGCATTTAAACTTACACAAGGGGAAGCGGTGTGGACAGGTTTTCGGGGTTTGGATTGAAGTCAATCGTCTGATGTAACGCACTTAGCAGTGGTGTCCTGGAATTCCTGACCCCACCTTGCTTCAAACGGTCTTTGCTCCTCTTCACTCGGATTCGTTTGGTCGCATCTGCGTTCTCCCTACGAATCTCCGGCCCAGATTCAGAGGTCGTGCCCTCCACATCCTGCTCGTCCCTACTCGCCGTACCAGAATCCGTCCCGGATGTCTTAGCGGTCGCAGCATAGGAGGTCCAACCGGACGATCTTCGAGAGGTGCTAGGGCGTGCAAGACGCGTCACACTAGGGGGCAAGATACCAATGTAGTCATCCCAATCCAGGCCGTCTTCTCCACGTAGGTAGTGTTTGACGGCGAAGGTGAAACAGACGCAGAGTTTCATGGCTTGGACTTTTTGACGACGAAGTTCTTTTGCGGTCAGGGTGGCGGCGGAGGATTTGCCTTTAGAGCTATCGTCTGCTGGAGGGACAGCAACGTTGATCCAGATGAGACGACTAAGGTTTCGAACCTGTGACATGTCTAAGAAGACGATGATTGAATGAGAGAAGGGGAAAGTGCACGAACGTGCGAGATCATGGTAGCAAAGTCTTTTCTTCCTTCATAGTATCGGTCATAAGAAGTACTAAAAACAACTTCAGCACTGAATCACGCGACATGTAGTATGAACAACCAAACTGACCCATTTCTGGGAAGAACAATGGGAACCAATTCTGTCAGCCTAGATCTGGGTTGTGGCGGGATGTGCATTACCTGAATACCAGTATAAGGCCGACCTGGGGAGAACCCGTGATGATATTAGTATGGTATTATCTGGTTGATGGAGCGCAGTGTACTTACAACAACAGAGAAGAGGGGTACGACCGAGTTCGTTAACGTTATATCAGTCCCCTTCGACCAAGCATACGCAGCACCAGTCGCGAAGAGCGTGACTGTTAACACAGGCCCAATTATCCGAGGGAAGATCTTGTATAGAGGTAAGCATGCTCTGCTAGACAGGACAGTTCGAAACATGATAGCCACGTACACTTCCTTTCAACCGAAGTACATCTGGCAGCCATGAATACTGCACAAGATGGATAATGCTGACTGCGAGTGACTTTAAGACGGACCACACACCTTTCTGAGATGCTGCCTTGTAATCATCTTCTTCTTGGGTGCATTCTGAAAAAGAGAGCCCTCGCTCAGAACGACACGCCACACCAAACTATTTATCAGGGACAAGGAATATCGCTTACTTTGCTACCAGACACAACTTTGAGCTTCGTTGTCTTTACGGAGAACACGTCGACCATGGCGCCGTCGCAAACTGCGCCCAAAGAACTAAGGAGCAAGAAACAGGAATGTGGCCTGACGACAGGTGGATAATGAAAAGTGATAGTACGGATTACTAGATGCTATGGCTGTGCATAAGGTGGTCGTGGTTGTTTCGAGTTGCTTGGGGCCTCTTCAGGCTGCGGCGTTACTCTCATCCTGGATGGAGATCCCTATCAATTAGTGGCACGAAATCTGCTTGATTAACACGAGATGCGATACAAGGGATGATACAATCTTAGGTTCATTATAAAGGACGAGGGAATGGTTACGCTGATGAAAGACGATGATTACAGGGGACACAAGACGCGACAGTAGGAAGAGTATGCAAAGGACATAGTGATATGGAACGACAGAACTTTGATTAAGACAATCCCCGTGCGATTCCGATTCAACTCAGAGATTAAAATAACTTGGCGATGATGCGATGGCGGAAGAGGGTGTCGGCCTGACCTTGTTCGAGACCTCGGGGGCGATGTGACTGTTACTCAGACCAGGGCTATCTTGAGGAGGAAGTGCATTCCGCAGAATGACAGGAGACGCCAGGCTTTGGGGTTTCGCCGCGAGTAATATATTCCGATGGGGTATCAGTCGTGGAGGGGAAGAGGTAAAGGGCAGAGAATAGTTATAAGACAGTCGTCTGGGAATGTTGGATAATAGTTTGGGACGGGCATGCGAGACTGGGGGTGTCACCGAAGGAGAGCTTGGGTAGACACAAGATATAATCAATCGAGTCTTCAAATTCGTTGATTCCACTTGCTGGTGTTGTATACCACGTGTCAGGCCTGTCAGGCTTTGTGTTGCCGTAGCAGGAGACAAGTTGGAAGCTGTATTGATTAGGGGCCTATCTAGCCTTGAGGACGGAGAGCAAGGTAATGCCACCTCCCTCAAAGGAGTTGATAATATATCCGGTTTCAAGAAGTGCTGGAAGCTATAAGTTGATACCTTGGGACCTGGCGCATCAGGTGGAGTGTGAAGCCCATGCACGATTTGATCAACTGGAGTAATGGGAGTCGGATCGCATTTCTGCAAACGTAAAGCAGAGAGAGGCAGAGTCCTCGAAGTGGTAGGGCCGGTAGATTTGTTAACTATAGTATGAAACATGATAGTAGAGCGACAAGAGTCGGCCGAGGTCCAGATATTGGGA
The DNA here is from genome assembly GCA_001913855.2 of Hermanssonia centrifuga. Classification (NCBI taxonomy): domain Eukaryota; kingdom Fungi; phylum Basidiomycota; class Agaricomycetes; order Polyporales; family Meruliaceae; genus Hermanssonia; species Hermanssonia centrifuga. Next base: position 62,515 of record MLYV02000271.1, read on the forward strand.
ACAGGAGGTAGTGGAACGCGACTGTTTAGCATTGGTATCTTCGATGCAAGACGGCGCCGAGACATGGAAAGAGGTTCAGAAGAGACAGAACATTCGGGGTAGCAAGCAAATTCAGAGATCGCGGTATTCCTTTGCTCGTCCTCTGAGATTAAAGGAGCCTCGGGCAGAGCAGAAAGTGGGTCTGACAGCGGAGGCGGCGGCTTGCTCCTAGGCTTGAAGTTGAGTATGAGAGCAGGGGGTACTAGAGACTTATCAGCCTGAGCTGATAGGGGAGATTCTTTACACTCCCATTCGGGGTATATATGAGAACAAGAAGCGAACACACACTTTTCTTCTGTAGTATATAAGCGTTTATCCGGCCTACAACGTCCAAAAATCGCCGAGGAGTGAGCATATCACCTATTTCACGCCGAAGGGATCCACAAATTGTCTTGCTAAAGCGTAGAATCACACCGGAGCGACCCCCTTGACGTTTCATTCTATTAAGAAACATCACGATGAGACGAGCTACCATGATAGCAAGTCTGTCAACAACCTAGTTCGCTTAGGAACTTTACATTGACTGACCTTGCGAAGAGGACACTCTGGCGGATATACGACACTTGGACCTCTTGGAGGGGTACATGTACGGCATTTCGTAACGCTGCGTTCCTATGAAATAAATAAAACGAAATAAGAAGGCTCGAACGTTGAAGGTGGTGGTTGAGAATAGAGTTGGGATAAGAGCGACGTCACTTTGTGACTCTGTGACAGTGACATTAGTGTGACTAATTGTGACTCATCGCGTCAAGCGTGACTCCGAGATATCGGTGCCAGGCTCGAGCTAATTTGTTGGTTCCGACGAGTCCTTGCTTTGCCTTTCCTTCCGCTTGTGACCATCTGCCATGTCCAGGCTCGAGGAAGCCGTAAAAATACTCAAGAACGCCATATCAAAGAGCAAGGCTAATAGTAAGGCACAATGTCTTGAAGCAATCACACAACTTCAGTCGTACCTTGTGTTTTTGGTGCGCCTCATAATGAGCGAGTGTTAGGTGGGACTGCAGCATACTTATTATCCGTAGAAATCCTCCGAAATATCTGCGGAAGCGGCAACAAAGATATCAGAACGCTTTAGAACGCCTCTTGTCTCCGTGTATACCGCTTTCCCACAGCCCGCACTTCGGTTCGCGGCGGTGCTCTCGCAAGAAATATACGAAACGAAGATTTTGGCCCATTTTACCGCAGGCAAGCTTGAACAGAAGCAATTATGGGACAGAGTTCTGCATGCTGTCCTTGCTGGTGTTCTGGTGAGTTTGTTGCTATGGCCCTCCAACAGCCCATGATATCCACATGTTAACGGAACCCCAGGATTATTATGATCAAAATGATGACGGTATGCTAACTTCACTTTGGAATACCACATCTTGACGTCCCATTGCCTTAGATAAGTGTAAAGAGGCCATTGGCAACACGCTGTATTCGACCCTTTGTTCTATCTTCTTTTCGGTCTCCATTTCCCATATGAGCATCGAACTTCGCTGCACGGTAAGCGTGGCATATTAGTATATTTCCATAGTCATGTCACATTGACTTCTATATAGGGGTATTCCCTACTTTCAGAATGCGCAGACTCGCATAAAAGTAATCAGAAGAGACTTCAAGATGCCAAGGTATTGGGAGGGTCTGTACCAGCTCAACGTTTATTTTTATACGAAAAGTCCTGATTATAATCCTTCGTACCATCAGCCCAAAGCTAGGTGGAATGTTGTGGCGTACGAGGGGTAAATCGCGTGCAGTCCTGTATATGATTATGAGGTCACTTATAGTAACTCGCAGATTTCTTGGTGATGGAGATCATCCTGAACCTGTTCGCCCGTATGATTCCTCCTACAAACGGCAACTCAGCGGGTCGAGCAAACCGAAACGCATTCATCCGGTCTGTCTTTGTGCAATCATCGCCAGACGATGTCAAGACAGGGGAGGAATTGGCCAAGATGATGGAAACAGTATCATCCGCGGATTGGGACCTGACCTCATCCAGGATCGTGGACATATTAGCCCAATCTAATATTGCATTGTAAGTACATAGCATATATGCTACTATTCAAAGCCCTATTTGATCTTTTGTTACAGTCCTCAGCCTTTTAAAGCGACAGAGGTGGTTGTATGCGGTGAATCGAAGCCATCTGACCGAATCTATGTAGATGAGAAAGGGTTTGTGGGGAATGTACTAGTCGAGGTACATCTCTTCGTTGATCAGCCGCGAGACTCGAGTAATTGACTATATGCGCCCCTTTCGTTTAGGATGATATGTACGAGTCCTTATGTGCTCTTTACTCAGCCATTCGCAACGTCCAGATATCGTACCGTGGCACGACAAACGACAATCTATATGACAACCCTCAGGTCACAGTATATCTTCGTACGCCGCCCACAATCGGGAAGGAGCCCATACATCCAGAGACTCTGGATGGTAAAACAACCGATCCTACGATTGTCTTCACTGTTTGCAGGAACGAGATACCGCGTTTTCACGAAGCTCTTAAGAGCCGAGGGATGGCGAGTTCTTTTGTGGTTGTTCTACTTTTCTATGGAAGTGCTCAAGGTACCGTGTTTAGCATGGTCATGTGAAAATCGTGAAGGGTGCCAAGCTGTCTTTGGCAGAGTCAGCAACGAATCTCGAAATGGACTCTGCAGGCCAATTGATCGGCAGGGCTGAGGTCGGTAGGAAATCGTTCCTTTGAACTATTGTGCTAATCACAGGACACAGCTCGAACAACGCATAGAAAATCTCTCGCAGTGTACGTGCCCTTGATTCCGTCTAGTAGCTGAAAGCTGATGAGCTACAGTATATGGAACTAACGACCCCAGCGATGACTTGCTTTCAAATCGATCCTTTGTCTCTGAAGATCATGATGTGGCGGCCTTAGCGTTTCACGACGACGCACCTTTGAAGAATGTTATCCAATCAAACCAGACGACCGGGCTGGATATTCCTGATGTTGCTATTTCTCCTGCTGTAGCTGTCTCCTGCGTTTCTGCACCTGGTACTCCTCCTGTCGATCTCTCTGGTATTCCTTGCACGAAGGCTGCTCCGACCCCACCTTTGTTCCGGACGACTAGCCAGGTTCTACGTGACACATGCTTCGGTACTAGTGACGACGAACTATCTGACGTTAGATGTCTGTCTATGTCTCCAAGCAGCGCTCGTACTCCCTCTATCAAACCCGCCGAAAAAGTAGCTGTCTCTGCCAGACCTAGAAAAATCTTCAAAGGAAAGCAAATCGATGACTGGGACGACGAGGTCGCAGATTCTACACCTATCCGGTCTTCCAAAGTGAAGCAGCGTGGGAAAAAGAAACTGGTGTTCGTCTCCGACGAGGACGAAATCGAGGAAATCGTACCCATGGCCAAAATAGATACCTCAAGCATCTCCAGGCGGCGCTCTGTTCTGACTATGACTGATATCCTTTCTTCCGCAAAATCGGGTGCTGTCTCGATACGACGGACAACGCAAACAAAAAAGCCCGAAAAGGTGCCCAGCAAGTTACCAGAGGAACCGCCCACTCAGAAGCCCACTCAGAAGACACCTTCAACCACTACAATTCTCGACTCGTCGGAGTTCAGGAGCAACTTGGAGCCAGATTCTACATTGGTCGGTCACACTTCCCTAGTGTCGGCAGCTATCCCACATACACCCTTGGTCAAATCGTCAGACATAACCTTCAAATCGGCAGCAACTCCTCGCAAACAGCGAGACCGTCAGCAAGGTGGGTTCTCTAGCACGTGGGTTCATGTGACACATCCTGACCCGCTTTAACATAGCCTCTCAGAGTTCTTCTCCTATCCCCGCTATCAGAGCCATCCCTAAATCGGTTAAGTCAGCTCTACTCAAGGGCCAGAATCAAGCATCAGGCAAATCGAGCTATCCCACCTCCGACCGATCAGCCAAAAGAAAAAGAGACTTGGAAGACGAGGCAGGACAGAGTCCAAAGAAGCGACCCGTGGTTAGCGAAAACGCAATCCAATCTGTGAAGACGGAGTCCCACATTCTCAAAGCCGGAGGCTTCCGACCCACCAAACGCTACCGAGGAAAGAAAGGTAGAACATCTTCGCCTGTTCCCTCGATTCCGGGCAAAGTGGATTACGATAAGATACCTGACGCTCCTCCTCCCGCCCTTGTCCATGAAACAAAAGTGGCTTCGTCTCCTCAAGTTGTTCACCGGGAGGAAAAGGAGAAGATCACAAAGGCTTCCGATGATTCTAAACCGACTACCCGACGGACCAAAGCGGCGACGATGAAGTCTAAGAAGAAGCAGGTAACGTGTGCAGAATCGACGCGAGGCACGAAGAACCCAAGCAGGCCAAAGAATTTGAAGCTTTCGAAATTGGAATCAAACATTGCAGAAACTGAGCATGTCGGAGCGGATCATCCTGATATATTTCCTGCTGGCTTGCAACCTCTCACAGATGAGGCGAGTGATACTCCTCAGCGAGAGAAGGTCCCAGAGAGGGCATCAGTGAGTGTAATCTATGTCTTACAACTACTTTATTCTGAAGTTATCTCGCTTGAAGACGGGCCAAGAGACAGCTCAACAGTTACTCGAGGTCAACAAGAACATGTTACCTATGGACGTTACTCGTCTTATCACGGAGATCGTCGAAGAAACCCCGGCGAATCCGAGGGCTGTCATATCTAACGTCGTCGAACAGGTTTTGCTCCACAACAGTCCCTCCGACCCTGTCCTTCGCAAACAGAAGTCGAAGAGGCCTCCTTGGGACGAGATTGATTTCCTTAAACCTACCCTGCAAGATGTTGAGATCCCTCCGAGCCCCGTTGACGAAGCCTTAGAGGATGAGAAGATGTTTGACTTGGATATCACACTGGTCGAAGCGGACATTGTCGCAAAGAATCATGGTCGCCACAAGATCGAATTCGATTACTTTCCGAAACCCAGCTTAAATGCGAAGGTATATTGAGCCTGCCTGTTGCCTTGCTGCCAATATCAAAGTAACTTAGACATCTACTAGCTGTCTGTGAAGCAAGCCGAGGATGCGAACGCCAGAACTGATAGCAACCTGGGGCAATCGGCGCAAGGCGAAACACCTCCAAATATTCAGGTTCGTGAAGGGATATTTGTCCTTCATTTTTGTCGTGCCGCTTTGGCTCATCATTTCGTCCAAATGATACACGCTTGACGTCAAAGCAGATGTCATGTATTGACCTGACCATGGAGGATATGCCAACGCGACAGAAGCCTACACCTGCGACGAAGTCTACTGTCTCAACTAGACCTCAGCCTGCCAAAATCGCAATTGCTGACGACGTCCGATACTTGGTGCCTGATCTTCCCTTCACCATCCCTTCCAGCACCCCTCGTCCTAGACCATCGGTAACATTTGCAGAGAATGTTGCCGAAAACAGGTATCCATTCCATAAGAAACTTCATACAACGGCAAATCCTTCACCCTCAAAACATACCTGTTTGTTCTTCCAGGTTGATCCTCTCTCCTATTGCTCATCTCCGCCATAGTAGTTTCACCTAGCATAAAGCGCTTGAGAGCAGCAGTCCAGACTTCACAGCGCAAAGCCGAGACAAACCACTTCCCCTCTCGTGAGGCACATCCAGGTATAGAAGAACTTGCGTCTGTGATAGAAGAAATACACCAGGTCAGTAGTGCAATTCTCCTTCGCGCTGTACAATATCTGATATATGCGTCTAGGCTCTCTTGAGAAAGATCAACGGTAAAGTTGAAGGAGTGCGACATGAGGTACGAATAGGGCGCGACAGCCTACTCATGGATGCAGCCAGTGACTTGCGCGATATGTATTCCGAGAGGTATGTTGCAGAACTTTGTGCAAATCGCTTAACCTCAATCATCCGTCAGTGCTGGTCATTACAACCGCCTCATCGAGTTTGAGGCGGAATATGCGACTTTTGGACGCAACCTGATTCATGGATTCGACGACCTATTGAAAACTGATCAAGAAATACACCAAGAGATTCAGAAGATAATCCAAGCCCACGATCGCAGTACTCTTTCTCAGAAAATGCCCACATCGCTGTTCTCAACTGGCCTTCCTGCCGCCATCATGAATTATTATCCGTAAACAAGTGATTCAAACTATGGGTCTAGTTGTGATTACACCTTCGCCACACGAGCCGTATTTCACTTCACTCTACTTTCTAACTACTGCTGCAAGTCCTCGGTGGAGCGTTGACATACGCCGCATAGGTATGAGGATTGTACATACGAAGCGAGTACTTTAACCCATCCAGCTCGTGTCTTGATACCGTCCACATCTTGTTGCAAGGTTATCCTGTACTTCGAGATATCCTCTATTTGTTCTAAGTGATTAATGCATCACTTTAAACCGAATCTGACCTCACGAAGTCTTTCTTGAGAACCTCTTGTGATCTCCTCCAATCTTCAATCAAAGCAAGAGCATTATGTGTAGACTGCGGCCACGGCTATAATCCACTTATTGCTGGAGAAGCGGACGTAGAACCCGTAGAGATTAGGAACCGCTATTCTTGCAGCACCAAGGATCGATACTAACGTATTGTTGCACTCACGACACTGTAGTTTTCTCTGATTCGTTCACAAGAAAATATTTCGTCTTTGGGTACAACATAACCAATAAATTTGAAGCTCTCTAAAAGGCTCAGTCCCGATGACGACGTTGTGATGGGTAGCTTGAAGTCGATTGGTGGCCTGTACCCGTTTGGAGGCCTATGTAGATCAGTCACGACAGGTTCACCTTGAATCATCTTAGCCTATACCAAGCAGGAACAGGTGACAGAGCAGGATGGACTATCAACTTGCGTGTAGCGACGCAAGGAAAACGCCCACAGGTGGGATGACCCCCCATCTCTGTCACCGGTAGCAGAGCATCAATCCATCCAATGAGCCAGAGACTATCTCAATTTGCGAAGCTTTCAGTGCTTGCCAGCTCGCACCTTAATGGCATTGCTTGCAGTGTTCTGTAGAATACATACTAGTAACAGATTCATAGAAGAGATAGGACAGAGAGTCATTTTTGCCTGCTTTCTAACCATTGCTGCAAGTCGGTCGTGGAACGCTGCGAATGCCGGATCAGTGTGAAAACTACGCGTGTAACTACGTGACGCGCACCTTGACCCATGCGGCGCGTGCCTTGATGCCATCCAAACTTTGCTGAAGGGACATCTTGTACTTGGAGGTATCTTTGTCCTAAACTCGCCATTGTATTATGTTCAATCAATTAACTTTGGTTAGGCTCACCTTGAAGAACTGCTGCGACTCTTCCCAGTCAATGTCCGAAGCAAGACCGGCGTGGGAGAACTAGCAGCGGCGAAGCGTCAGTCGTGTTGACTATAGAGAGTGGCATATAGCTTACAGAGATGAGGTATTGGATTCCAAAGTTATCCGCCAAGCGTTTGTACAGCTGTGGAAGCAAGTATCAGCTTGTTTCGATCCGGTGAAAAGTTCTAACCTACAGCGTCATAGTTTGCTCTGAATTTGTTCACCAGGAAGTGCCTAGTCTCGGGATTTTTATGCAAGCCAAAAAAGAAATAATACAGGTCTTGGTCTCGGGACTTCGTCATAATGTAATCCCAGGTTTCCTCTGAGGCATATTGTTCAGAATATATAGAGGATATGATATACTAGAGAAACTGACCGGCAAGCGTCATATCTTGCACAGCCCCCATTGCTGACATGGCAGAGATGCCTACGCTGGGGTTTTTCGGCTTCGCGAGCATGGCTTTCACTGCGGCATATTCCGCTTTACCACCGTACTTGACAGCCTATTCAACGGCGTTCAGTTGCACTGGCTACTAGATGAGTACACAATCATACGCACAGTGGAGTTGGCGATGCGAATAAGATCGGGAGGAATGTGTGAATCGTCACCGGTATCGAGGGCACGCTTGAAGCGTCGGCTGAGTTCCTGCACAACACTGATAAAAGTTTTTAAGTAGTGTCTATCATAGACGATATACCAACAACCTACGCTGGGTCTCCTGCATTGGCTGCTTGATCGATCGCTGTTGTACGTAACTGTTGTGTATCGACGGACTCTCCCTGAGGATATTCATAGCCAAGGCGTCCCACCATCGGCGTGAAGAGTTCCTATGGTGATACGGCCCTCGGTGAATATCGAAATGGGTGAATAAAAAGACGATTTACCCTACGAAATTCGTTCAATTTGTCGACGATTCCTTGGTTCTCATACCAAGTAGATGCAAATGTTGAAAGACTCTCGGCTATGCTCTTCCAAACGAGGTCTGAGAGTGAAAATCAATGTCGTGACGAAGGCGTATTGACGACGGTAAAACTCACACTCCTTCTCGTGGCGAAGTGTCTGGTATAGCGCGAGAGCGCTGCTCACATCGAGATAACCCGCTCGGGCAAGTGCAAGAGCATCATAGACAAGGCCGATGCGATCCTCAAGGGAGAAGGGCGAATTCTCCGCAATAGCCTCCTTTGCGATTGCAACGAGCCTCTCAGGAGTATACAGGACACGATCTGTAAAATCCATGGATGAAAGCTCATCCCAAACATCGGAAATAATCACTTACAAACACCGACAGTGCCAGCATTGATCTTGAATGGTTTGGAGGTATCAAGTGAGATTGTCATCTCGCGTTGATCGAGGACAATGGTACGGTTGATGTTCGCTTTCCCATTCTCGTCGACCGTCAACAGGCTGAGCGGGATTGTCCTGTAAACATTGCAAGCAGGACTATGAGACTCGTGTGTTTAGATGCAAGATTCTGACGGACCAGATGGTCTCGTTATCCTTTGGATCAGCCGGACCAGTCTCTAGAAAGCGGTCTTGACGTAAGTGGATACCCTCCTTCGTTTCGGTGACTTTGACCACTGGATATCCCATCTAAGATGAGTAACATTTTCTTGAGCACTCTCATATGACTCGGACTGCTCGCTTGTCCCACCTTCTTAACCCAGTTGTCCATCACCTTCGGCACGTCAATGCCTGTATGACGAGGTCAGAAATGCGCCAGCCTTGTCGACATTGATACCTACCGCTTGCTTCTTGGATACCCTCCCAGAGGTCTTTGGTGATACTGTTCGCGAACAAGTGCTTCTTGAGGTATATGGATACACCCTTCAAGAATTTCTCCTCGCCCACGTAGTTAGATAGCATGCGCAAAACTATGGGATTAAATAGATTTATATCAAGTTACGACGATAATGAAGAATTTACTTACCTGAGGCAGCCTTGTGGTATGATAAGGCGTCGAAGATCTAGTGCTAACGCGTTAGTACGGGCTTGATTGGGGGTTAAAGTGAATTTACCTGATTGATCATATTCGCGTCGGGACAATCTACTTCGATAGGGTGGGATGACAGTTTGGCATCCAGTCCGAGTGCAGAGTTGAGGTGATCCGAAATGAACGATGACTGTACCTTCCATTCGGGGAATACCCTGCGTACAGATATGAATGTCGATAGAAATTAACATCAAAATGCTCTTACTTGTCTGTGTGATACCTTAGATGAATATGAAGAAACCTTCGAAATCCAATTTTAAACTTACCAAGGATAATGACTTCGCCCATCTTAGAAGTTGCATAATTAGGTTATGCCAAGGATTTACTGAAATTTACCGCGTACCAATGAGGCAAAACCTGATAGATTAAGTCTTAGCAGATGATGGCATGGGCACACCAACAAACATACCCTCGTTCAGATACAGATTATCCCACCACTCCATGGTTGTGATGTTCCCGAACCTTTATAGTTGTCAATCTCGGTTACGTGCAAGTTCGACGCAACGCATACCCACCACATATGTGCAACTTCGTGGCTTTGAGTGATTGCCACCTGTTTTTTACCCATGAGGTCGGCCTTTTCGGGATCAAGTAGGAAAGCGCTTGTCCTGCCAGTAATCAGACCCTGCGCATGTTAATGAGGAGTGGGTAAAACGTCAACAAGCTGCAAACATACCCAGTTCTCCATAGCACCTAGTATACATTTATTAGTTTGTCAACTTATACTATAAAATCATAGTAATACCTGCATCGAAATCTGTCGCCTATTTACAGACCCGATGAATCAAACAGTGGACAATCAGCTGGAATAAGTACTGACCACAAGAGTATCCAGTTTGGGTAGTGGATATTCGATATCAAACACTTGCTCGTATAGGGGAAGAACGCTCTTTTTGACGTCCAACGCAAATTGAGCTTGATGGATGACGTCGGGCGTTGCTATCATTGAGTAGCTTGAGCGTTCCTATCCCATGGCTAATTTCGTAAAATGAGCGCTCACTGTAGATGCGCAACGGCCTAACTTTACCGCTCAGAGGGCTCTTATATGAGTCCTCTAAGAAAGTAAACGGTCCGTTGGCGAAAGCGACAATGTAGGTCGACATTGGGGGAGTATTCTCGAACTGAGTGATTTTCCATTTGTCCGTCTCCCCGGTGGTCAATTCCGAGAACTTGGAGGAAAGCCATAAGACGACGTCTTTGCTTTCCTTCAAGTCAGGCGTGTAGACCTCTTCAGAAACCGCAGGCATGTTGCTCAAGTTGACCGTGTCCGCGCGTGAGATCATCGTGATACCGAAAGTAGCCTTGAGGAGAGGTTCGTCCCAACACGGGAAGACTCTCCTAGCGGCAGTTGGCTGAAAAGTGAGTGTCAGATGGGGAGAAGTCAAACACAACAAAATCATTTCACCTCGAACTGAGTGAGAGAATAATACTTCGTCTTTCCTTCATGTTCCCAAGCGGACTTGTAGTATCCCATCATTGCGCCAGTGAGCTCTCCCTCAAAATCGATTTTCAGCTCGAGCTTCGAGCCTGCAGGGAGTGCCGTAGGGAGTTGCACGGTGGCACGTTCATTTTCTTCATCGATGCTGAATGAAGCAGATGCGACGACCGTTGTCTGTTTCAATGCGGAGGACGAAACCTTTGCCTCCCCTAGGGTAAGCTTCGCGGTATTGAATACGATGTTGGAAGTTTCCTTCAAAACATCGATGCTGATGGTCCGTTAATATTGCATACATAAAATCAAACAATATAGAGACGTACTGAGCAACCACGAAACCATCAAACTTGAGTTTCTCCAAGTCTGTCCGGATGGTGACATCGTAATGCGTAGGCTTTACGTTAGTCGGTAGCCTGTATTCGTCCAGCGGCTTAGTCACTTCGATCGGGGTAGGTCCGCCAGACATGTTTGAGTGTGTAAAGCAAGTGCGGATGAGTGTCTTGCGTGTTAAAGTCCTGGGTAACTTGTGGCAGGACGAAAGCAGGACGGGGTGGGGTGGCTTGTTATTAGTATTAGGGCGGCAATCTATCTGATAAGCAAGAGAACGTCTTCCGACTTTGGCCCTGGTAGCACATGCTACAAACGAGCGCGGGACAGAACATCGCACCGACGATGAACGAAACGACGACCACAGCATGGGCTTCGTCGAACAGTGGATCCGGTGCGGCAATGTTGGAAGCGTCTGATGGCATATAGCGCTCATGATAAAGTTACTCACACACGAGTGTGACTAAATGCAACATATACGTCGTTTTCAGTTCGCGAGTACGCTCTAGTACACTATGGAGTCGGCCTTGGACACAGTGAGAACCTTCCGCTACATCAGCTGAACCACATCGCCCATTTTTCACTTCTGCGAGTAATCGCGTTCGTAATCTCCCTAGCCACGACCCGGTCTGCTTGTTCAGAGGGATGTAGTTCATCAAACCTGAGATTCAGCTGCATGAGAAGATGGGCCTCAGCGAGGACAATGGAAAGTCGTACCATAGGTAGCTGTCCCTGTCAGTACCCTGTATTTCAGTACAAGGCGGGACTGTACCATTCGCCAAAGCGGGACAAGAATTGATACATCCAGTGACGTTTAGAGGGGCGGTCCCGTTCAGGTAAACTTCCGGGCGGTTGAACATGTCTTCAAAAAGAGAGTGGGAGTCGAAGAGACCTACGGCGCCGTCAGAGAGCCCCCAAATATATAGAGTAGAAGTACAAACCGATATGAGCTCCTGGAAGGCTCTCGGGCAACATTTGGAGCATTAGCTTAGAGATCTCATTTCCGCCGGTAACCAGTTCTGTCATGTAAACACTCCATTCTGTCTGATTATGTGCAGGAGTCCAGAATTTAGTGAGATAGCCGTCGGTTCGGTATAGAATTGTGAGATTGAGCGGTATCATCTGTAGATTGCGTCTAGAAAACCACGTTTCATAGCCTGAAGATACACTCACGTTCTGGAATAAGAAGTTCCTCGCTCCAGAGGCGTATAATGTTTTCGCCCAGTCAATTGCACACGCCGTAACATTGACTATCGTGGTCCCAGGAGTCTGCTGCCCAGTGAGCATCGTACCAGCGCCGACATCGTTAGTGCCAATCCACATCGTATATATTGTTTCTTGAGGCGAAAGCCGAAGTCCATTCTTGGTGGCATTGAAATAGCTCGGGAGTTCGTCTTGCACGACATAAGGGAAGGACTCTGTGCGGGGGGTAAGACGCTGGTCGCAGCATGCGCCTGATTGTGCAAAAGAGTGAAGATTAAAGTTCCCATAACCTGCTGCATAGACAGGCCATGCTGTCCCGCCGTCGCCTACATTCACAATGTCTGTGTAGCTGTCCCCAAAGGGTACGAGATTTTTGATGGAACCGGCGGGGGGTCCCAGAGCGTGAACGACCGCCACAAATGTGACAGTCAAGATAGTTGAGATGTATAGCATAGATGTACGTAATTGAGAGGATACACTGCAAGCTACTCAGGCGTTGCAGAATTTATACAGCTACTTGATGTCCGACGGAAGGCCATCTTTGCCTTTCCCTTACAAATCTGTTGGAGCATTACTTGGTTATGAACGCCTTCGTCAGGGAATACGCACACGCGCACTGGCCTTGTGGTCGTCCAAGAAAGTCAGGAGTACAGGCAAGTAGAATGCAAAGGGCCGTCCGGAAAGTAGAGGACCGCATTAGAAGCCAGCTTGAGAGAATGACAGGGTCACACCGATGGGTCAGGCCTGCTACATTTCGTCTGCACAGACTTCAAGAACGTCGACAAAGAGTGGGACAACCGGGATGGAACGTTGGCTGAAGGAAGTTCAAGACAAGACGGTTGCAGGAGAGACAACATCGGCAATATCCGGGCCGCAAAACTTGAGCTTCCTCTTGGCGCTTCTTTGCTGCACTTTGATTTCTACCGTCCAACCGAGTCGAATATTCCTGCGGAGTACAGCAAAATGAGTGCCCGTATGTTTCTTTCCCCTACAGACATAAACGAGAAACTGAAATAAAAACTCCCGTATCTCAGGCCTCTCTCTTGCCCAACAGATCGCTCTGCTGTCAGAAGCAGCACCCACAGGTACCTACTTCAAGTTACTAGCCTTTGAGCGCATCGTTATTGACCCATTGTTCCAAGACTTTGACCCAGAGGACATAAATCCTGCGGCTCCTCAATCTGACGATGAATCCAATGACGCAAATCCAGCAGCTACAGAACACTATGTCGACGTCGGGTAGGTCACAGACATGCATCGTTTCGGGCCATTTGCTCATTTCGTCTTGTGTAGGCCATCGACCCTACGGCAGTTAAATCACTCTCTCTCTGATCCGAAATATACTGGAAGACGAGTCTCCCGCAAACAACTCGAAGAAGACGAAGAGGACGAGGACATTCCAAGCGGTAGTGAAGCAGACAATGATGAACTCCCAGAAGAATCGGAATCTGAAGAAGAGGGAAACGAGGAAGAGACGGACAGAGAAGGGTCCGAAGACGAAAGAATTGGTTCATCTCGAATTGCACCTCAGGCAGCATACAGGAAGCCTGAGGTCGTGCTGCCTTCCAAGCCCTCCAAGCGCCGAGGAGAGGAACCTACTGACGAAGGGGAGAGCCCGGACCTTGCTTCTGCACTACGCGCTACCCGAGAGCAAGATCGTAAGAAGGGGAAGGCTGTGACCCACCAAATGGTATGTTAACCACGCCTCTTCACGGCCTTGTCTCATTCGACGAATTCATTTTTAGTCTCTCTGGGACTCTTTGCTGGATGCCAGGATTCGTCTGCAAAAGACCGCGTCTGCGGCAAACCGTCTACCTCTCGTATGTGTCTCTTTTTTCACGGATTCATAAATCAATCGTGTGTTAAGTAACTCATCTTCTTCAATGACCTTGCAAGACATCGACGAACCAACCCGCTGTGACGGCGTCCCTCAATGCCATGCTTGAAGAGGCAGTAGCGCTCTCGGAAGATTTGTTTACTTTGAGCGAGGTAATATTTCAGTTCGCATTCAGGAATACCCTGCTTACGTTACCTAGGGTCTACTTCGATCGGAAGGCTCGTCTAACCCTCCCCCAAGAAAACGTACAAAGCTCTCACACGACGCTGATCGTAACTATTCCGCCGAGCTAATCTCCCTGTCAACAACCGCCTCCGACTTCGAAGCTGCCTATCATGCACACCTTATCCAGACCTTGACCAAATGGTCAGCAAAAATCCAGGCCGTAGCTCCAAGCGTCCTACTGCCTGCCAATCGCTCTTCGTTCAAAAGCGCGATGGGCGGTAAGGCTGGCTTACCAGGCGTTGTAGATGTCATAGACGACACGCTTCGCACGGATGCAGAGAAGCTGCTGGCAAGGACTCGTACTTTCCGCGGCAGAGCAGCAGAAGACGATGTTGACGAACACGACGAAAACAAGAACACCGAGGTCTTTGACGACACTGATTTCTACCAACAGCTGCTACGAGACGTCATCGAGATTCGTGGCGGTGGTGGTGAACAGGGCGAGCAAGAGTGGGTGCGCAGGCAAAAGGCGTCAAAAGCGAAGCGCAAGAAGACCGTAGATACAAAAGCGAGCAAGGGGCGGAAATTGCGGTACGAGGTCCACGAGAAGTTGCAAAACTTTATGGTCCCTATACCTAGCTCACGAGGAGCGTGGCACGAAGAGCAGATCGATGAGTTGTTTGCGTCGCTCCTAGGTAGTGGAGGTGGCGGATTGTGATCCTTTGTCTTGTCATACTTTCCGCTCGTATGCTTACTTTTTCGTGATCACCTATTCTGTTTGAAGTGGAAAACAGGACCGATGCCTCTCAGGCCACTGTATAGGCTCAGTAGAGCGCGGTTGGTACATCTGGGATATATGGAGCAACGATGGTCTGCCCTTGATTTTTTGTATACATGGCATGGCGAGCAGAGTCATCGGATAAGACAGAAGGCATGCATACCTGGCCAGTGAAGGCAATAGTCGCACCTCGAATGACGACCGGTGCTGTTAACAGTGGTCATTCTAGCGTTTCTCGAAGGCGAAGGCGACATATATATCTATGCCCTTATTTAATATCATTACTTAGAGAGGGGGGAATGGAACCTACTGGCAGCCTCCCACTGATCTCCGTCCATCTGACTTTCGCCATTGGTGTCAACGACCCGCATATGCTGTAACAAAGGGCCATATTCCGCATGCTCTTCGTTCTCTACGAAGACTTCATGGAATTCCTTGACGAAAATAGGATGTAGGCCGTATTCGGCTGCGAGGCTACAAGCGTGGGCCTCAATATCTAGTTGTATAATGGTCCAGGAAAACAGCTTACTTGACGAAATTGTTCCAATGAACGACATACTCTGGGACGTCATCTACAGCATCTTTGAGGTAGAACCAGTAGCGGTTGCCGTATATCGGGCGGTGGTCGCGCTCTTCAAAGCGGATTTGGTAGACACTGTTGCCGAAAGTCAGCTCCTGAGCTCCCTTCGGTACTGCGTCAAGACGCTCTCTACATAGCTTCTATGTTAGAAGATCAATGAAGTGTTAATTAAATGCTACGCACAATAACCACGAGCCATTCGGGACGGTACCGACTAGCCTTCCGCCGGGTCTGAGCCAGTTACTCACGTTCGCCAGCATGGTCCGCGCCTTCTCTTCGCTTTCAAACGCATAATGCATACAGAATTGCATGGATACCACATCAAACTCGGGAGCCAGTGGTGGTAGAACACTCGGAGGCAATACATCACTTAGAGATTGAATATAACAGTCTGCAGCTGTGAAGTACGCAGAGAATTTTGGCGGACGCAAGTCCGAGTGACGTCTTCGCGCTTGGTCTATTGAGACTGCAGCGATGTCTAAGAGATGATAAGAACAAAAAATGAGATGTTCTAGTACAACACTGACCGACGCCTACATATTCCCTTATTCGCGCCTTCACCCATTTAATGACATCCCCACCTTTACCACAGCCTAGATCAAGCACCTTCCCTGCACCACGCGCTGGGCCTCGCATTCCTTGCCTAGCTGGTGTATTCACCATCGGTCCAGCATTTGGGCTGGCAGCGAGGACAGGATGGGCAAAGCTACTAATGAGCACACTCTTAACCCAGTTGTTGAAATTCTTTAAACCGATGATAGGCGAGTCTTTTCGCTGAACGATGCCAACTTCTGGACGGGCGTTGTCTATCCAGGCAGTTAGCGTCATGCTAGATAATGCATAAAGTATACTAACAGTGTTCGGCGATGAGACCAACATCTCTCGTCCTCTTGGAAGGTCGATCGTCGTCGTCTTGCTGCTCGTTATCGTCGCGTTTCCGTTTATTGCGTTTGAGGATCTGAGTACCAACTCCACCGGCGTAATTGCTGCAGAATTCTCGGTCAGACTTCAAGAAAAATATCCAAATAGTGAAAGCATACCGATAGCCTTCCAATTCTGCGGGCGATAATGGGATGAGAACAGAGTTTGCCGGTGTGATACGTCGAGGGGCATAAGGGACTCTTGAGCGAGGGAATATGGATGGAGTCGGGGAAGGCTCAGATTTCAACATCCGGGCTGACGGAAGCTTTGGGGACTGGGTCGGTGCATGCACTTTGGGATGCAGAGACTTTGGAGAATTGAGAGCGGGAGCTGGGATAGGAGGGGGAGGCATGTCAACAGAACTGAAAGATTTTGCAGAGGACCGCTTTGTCATAGTAGGAGAGATGGGTCGGGGGCCCGAGGTAGAGCCCGAGGTGGACGGTCGTGACAAGATGGAGTCCGTGGGGGAAGGCGGCTGGCCGGCAGGCAACGGCATACTGGAGAACAGTGTTACGGGTGAACGTGTATGTAGCTCATCAGGCGGTGTATGGCCAGGGAAAGCGAGTGGAGAACGCGTTGGAGGAGTGAAAAAAGTGAACGAGCCCTCTCTCTCTCTTGAGCCTTCAGAAGCCCCGCTTGACCGTCTGCGCAGCGGTGCGACCTGTGTGAGCTGCTCGCTAACTTCAGCCGCAGCCAACGGTCCTGTCGATGAACGAAAGACGGGAGACCGAGTAAGCCCAGGCAGTGCGATACTCGGAGATGAGGGTGTCTGTGTCAGAGGGGTAGAACGTGGAGAAATGGGTGGAAGCCGTCTTTCCTGGGCATTGCTGGGAAAGGCGAGGGGTGAAGGAAAGTAGCTTCCTGCCTCCCTCGGAATGCCTTCCCTCTCTACAACCGACGATCTTCTACGTAATGGGGTTACATGTGCCAGCTGCTCGTTGATGCTTGGAGTGGGAGGTTCATCAGGATGCAAAAGATGAGAAAGTGCGTTGGGGGCACGAGGCGTGGTGGGTGTGAAGAGAGATTGCGATGGAGTTTCCAGCTGTGGCGGCTCATCATTCAAAAGCACAGAAAGGTGTGTTGCTCGTCGTGTTAATGGGCTTGGAGCAGATAAGTCCGAGCTGGAAGACGTCGGCGAAGGATGTGGAAAGTTGTTGGCAGGCAGCTCGAGGCGGAATGGTAGAGACTTTGTCTGTGTAACGGGAGAATTGAGAACAGCGTCTCGGACAGGATCGAAAGCAGGCATTCTAGAAAGATTGAGACAAGAATGTGCACAAAACAAGCAAAGACGAGCACCAGAATATTAGAGCAGATGAGTACACTACAGAACACGGCGTGGACGACTCAGGTGAAGGCAGTTCAAGCGACTCGACTCCTGGAAAACCAGCCGGGGCGCTCGTTCTTGTCTCGTCTAACACTCGTCCGTCGCTGCATCCCATATCTTCACGGAATGAATACCTTTGCACATCACAGATAACGTTCAAGGCCAGCGTGCGAGCATCATGGACTTGTCTTCGAGGACCGGGGATACCAGCAGGCGGCTCATCCTTTGCGGAATATTGGCATAGGTCTATTCCTCAAATCCCCTCGTGAGCTGTCGGTGACCGGAAGATGTACTCGGCTTCATAGTACGCCGTGCTAGACTTGTGTCGTCCATCTAAGGTCTTTATAGAGGAACTCCGCTAGGATGGAACTCGTCACCAATGACCATAAGGTCGTTCCGCCGGCCGCCGCCAGTTCACTTTCGACGGGCTGGATGAGACATGTTGCATCTAGACATCGGAGGAACGTTGGGTAGGCAATAATCTTTGTATCGATATGGTATTTTACTCATTCCGAGTTCGCAGACATATTAATCTTCTGGTCCCTCACAGAATTAATACAACAGTGTTGCGAGCCCGGTGGCAATATATCTTCCCATGCCTCTCACAATCCATGCAGGCTGCAGTAGAAAGCGATCAATTACGCACCGTTATTGCATCAAACCCCCAGTATCTATAGGCACCTTTCTGACGGGTATCAATGTATACGGAATGCCGATGGGCTAGCTCACCAATTCTCATCTTCGTTATCCGGGCTGACCTGCTGCGGTACCTGAAGGACGAGCACTATATATAAGGTGCTGAGACATCCACAAGGTGTGGTTATCGTCCATCCCTCAGATTTCATCGATTTCATCAGTCAGCGACACAGAGCTTTCTACTATGTCACCTGCTAGAATACCCGTCCTCCTCGTAAGCCGCTCTAAGGCATCACGCATCCTCTTTTAGTAAAGACTTATTGACAGGGCACTGGCCAAGTGGGCACCGACGGGAATGCTAGGTTCACAGACCCTGCTCTCATCCAGCAATGGGTTGACATCATGGCCAAACACGGACAAGTTGGCATTGATACATCTCGCTTGTATGGCAAAGGTACATCCGAGAAGGTTAGATCATACCTAGCGCTGGCTTGCTTTACGGTGATAACTGAACGCCATGTTTTTTTTTCAGCTCCTTGCCCAGCTCAACATCGAAGGCATGCGGCTGGACACCAAGATATTCCCCTTATCCCCAGGAGAGCACGAACCTACCAAGTTGAAGGAGACGTTCAAGCTGTCGCTTGAAGCGCTTGGTCCCAACAAGATACGCGTCTTTTATTTGCACGCACCAGATAGGTCTGTGCCATTCGAAGACACCCTCGAGGCTGTCAATGAGCTGTACAAGCAGGGCTTTTTGTGAGTTCCGAGAATATCACAGGGCAGTTCGAGAACGATACTAACTCTGCGTGCCGCACGGTAGCGAAGAATTTGGGCTGAGCAATTTCATGTCTTTTGAAGTAGCTGAAATTGTAGGAATATGCAAGCGACGAGGATTTGTGCAACCCACGGTATATCAGGGTGTCTACAACCTCCTATGCAGGGTCGGCGAAGCAGAGTTTGTGTCGATCTCTCTATCTGATTCGCTCTGACTAACCGGCGTGGGCAGACTCTTCCCTTGTCTGCGCAAATTCGGAATCAGGTTTGCTGCATATTCAGCCATGGCGTTAGTTCTCCATCCCTTCTTTCCTTCTGCCGCATGTCTAATAAGTTTGGCTCTTAGCGGAGGCTATCTCACAGGCAAACTGCTCGACCCCTCCGCCAAGCCTGAACCAGGCAGTCACTTTGACCCCAAGTGGCATCTCAGCAGTATGTATATTGGTCGATACAAAGCTACGGCAGCCGCTGTCACTGATCTCAATATCACTGCGGAGAAACATGGGCTGAAGCTTTCCGAAGTCGCATATCGGTGGATGCAGCACCATAGCAGTTTGGGCCCTAAAGATCACGGAATCATTCTGGGCGTGAGCAATGTACAACAACTAGAGGATGCCATCACAGACTGGTTAGTTTGTGACATCTTCGGGGTGTGAAGGGAAAACTGATGATCTTCCACTGCAGCGAAAAAGGACCATTACCGGAGGAAGTTGCTGCGGCTTGCGAAGAGACATGGCAGAGGGTGAAGGGTACCGCCAACCCGCAATATTGGGTATAATGTTCAACTTGTAAATATATCACCCCGGCAAACCTACGTTCAGATGCATTCGCACCACGGCAGCGAGATGAGAAAAGACAAAACGATACATTGCCTGCGGTACGTACAAGGAGTCATCCGATGACAATACGAGAGACGGGGAATCGGATTCAATAAAGGATCAGGAGGAGAGGAATGCACAGACAGCGATGGAATGAACTGTATACAAAGTTTCAGATCGAATATAAAGAAAACACCAGCATTAGAGGCTCCGAAGTTACTCGAGGGATACTTGTACAATAACAAGGAACTTGTGCTCCAAACCGAGTAAAAGGGACTATCAAAACGTTGATTCTAATCTACTCTTGCCCGAATCCAACAGTCTCCCTGTAAAGCAGATGCCATGATGAATAAGCCGTTTCAGAGAATTAAACTAGAAATGCTTACTCGACTGCGAGCGTAAGCTTCTGTTCCAAAGTGGCGTAGTCCTTGTATGGAGGTAGGTCGATACGATTGAAACAGGTGTGACTCTTCGGTAGCTGGCTAGGATCTCCAGACTTCTCGATCGTGAATCTACGAGGTCCATCAGAGCCCTGCAAGTCCTTGAATCCGTTGACCGGGATACGCGAGGTACCCGTGGCAAACTGCAAGAGGCGAGACTTGCGCTCTGGCGGCCAGCTACGCACGCACTTCCAGAACCACTGTACCACATCGTCGTTGACCTCATATCCACGATAATCAGTGAATTTGGCCCAGTCGTCGCTACGAAATACAAGTCAGGATCAAGCTGTTGATCGAAAGAAGATATAACGCACACGTCGATCTCAGACATGCCTCCGATGAGTAGCTCCAGTTCTCGTTCGTCGAAAACATTGATGAGATCCTGAGGAATCAATTCGCTGAAGCCAGACATAAAGGCCTCGAACTGCTCCTTGACACGCCTGGAGATACGGTACTCCACGACGCAATTGACGTATTCCTTCTTGTTGTCTTCGGTAACAGGAACCTCTGCACCTCCAGGCTTCAACTCAACAGTGACCATCTCACCAAAACGCTCCTCGGTTGTCGTGAAGGTCTCATCGATGACATCGGTGATATCGTTCTCGCTAGATGCGTAGTTTAGTAACTTGACAAACAGAAAGCAGTATAGAGACTCACAGCATCCAAGTCAAGCCGCGGTGTAACTCTGCGTCGACACTCTCGAGATCGACAAGAGTAACCTTCTTCTTGAGAATCATCTTGTAGAAGGCGGTAATGAAGTAAGCATCAAGGAAACGGCGGTGGAAGATACCCAAGCCAAGGCAGCGTCCAATGAACTTGAAGTAATTCAAGTGCTCTGGGTTGACACCTGACGCGGGATTGATTTGCAGGGTGTAGTTGTCATGCGCAGAGTACTCAAACAGACAGTAAAAGGGGTTGAACATCTCGTGGGAGAGAAGGAAGAAGAATTCACTGAGGAATTGTTAATCAGTAAGAGCTAACATGGGTAACAGTGATAGCTTACCGAGAAAGTCCACCATAATCCAAGCCGTCTTCCCCGTCGAATTTGATCATCAAACGCTTCTTCAGGTCGTTTGGTGTCTGCCTCATGATCTCCGCATAGCTGTCCTCGAAGATATGGTTCCTGCGCACTTTGATCTGACAATTACCTGGCTGAGCACGCATGGCAGGCTGACTACGGAAGTAAATGAGCTTCCGTCGGAAGTCCCGCTTGTACTGCGGTACATTGGCATCCAGAGTGGACGGCAGTCGGGGATCGTCCCATGTGGTCGTCTTTGTGTTGTGGTCCACGAAGTATACACGAGCTGTCGACGTAAGACGCATTTCCCATCCTGAGGGTAAAGGCCCAAGTTGTGAGATAGTTTGAGGCTGTAGCGCCGTGTTCTGGCCATTGGGACCCATCACGCGGATGATAGTTTGTCGACGAGGGTCAACCCATGTGGTCGTACGAGTGTTGTGGTCAACATAGTAAGGCCGGCCTTCAGGCGTGTATCGCTCTTCCCAACCTGCGGGAAGAGGTCCGGCACCATTAGTCGTAGTGTTATTGCTAGCAGCAAGGGCAGCCGCAGCTGTGTTGGTAGGGCCGGCTGATGCAGAGCGACCAACGCCGGAAGCGGCTTCCAACATATCGTCCGCCAGAATACGACGATTGTGCTGATCACGTGCGGCATTCGTGTCACCTTCTTGGGCATGGGTATTGGCGGTCTGGCTCGCTGAAGGCCGATTCCAAGTTGTACTGCGAGTATTATGGTCCACATAGTAGGTACGCCCTAGAGGATCAATCCGGCGCTCCCAACCTCCAGGTAGAGGACCGTACTGGTCCTCATGTGGGTTAAAGTTGCGCATCTGGGCATTATTATTAGATGCGGCTTGTGCGTTAGCACCCGCGTTCGTAGTCTGTGCGGCAGGCGGAGGTACAGCAGCAGCAGACCCTGTAGAGACTGGGCGTACATTGGACTGCTGTGCTTGGGCCTCTGGCTCGGGCGCCGAAGGCGCTACACTCGGTGGAGGTATGCTCATACGTGCATTATCTGAGCTAGTTGCAGAGGCTGAGGGTGTGCGGGACAGAGATAGGTTTCCAGCAGTATTGAGGCCACTACCGCTCGTGGCCAGAGAGACCGAGGATGTGTCGAGATTTAGGGAGGAGAGCTGGTTGGCTAAGGTCTCGGTATTGGCAGCCGGGGGATTACTGATAGGCTGACTGACATTGGTGGAGAGATAAATGATAAGTTTACCGTGAACGACAAGATTATCATTGGATTTCTTCAGATCCAGCGTGAGCATCTCTATATCAGGCGTACGGCTTCAACTAAGGTCGCGTAAAATGTATGATTGAACGTACCATGGCCTCCTAGTTCAAGATCAAGGACATCGCTAACGCGAACATTCACAACTCCAAGAAAGCCTTGATCGCGTTTCTTGAACTTGCGTTGGTCGAAGATCTGCACGGCAATTACGGACGAATCCTTGACAGTACTAGGAAATCGTCAGAGAATCATCGTAAACGTTATGCAGAAATCTCACATGTCAAAGCTCTCGTTCCAATACGGGTTCAGTGTCTTCTTGATGACACTTGTTGTATGTGTCTGCTCAGCATCCACAGTGATAACGGCGAAAGGATCGGGCAAGCGGAAGACCTCCCGTTTGGAGAGCCCATCGGCAGCGACGACTATACGCACGTTCAGATCGCGCGTGAAGGCCAAGAATTTCTTTGGACAAACCTGTAATCCTGATCTTTTTGCTGCTGCGGGGTGAGCAGACCGAGACTCGACATACTATCAACATTACTTACGGAGCGCCTTGAGAGGCCGACATGGCACAAGAGTTAAAGTGGCCCTGATACAAAGTGAAAGATCTCGGTTCGAAGGACAAGCTATGGGTATGAGCTCGACGAGGGTGACGGGGAGGTGGGAGAGGTGAAGTGTGGTGATGACCAAGGAGCGAGTAGGGCAAGCGCAGCGAAGTGTCGCCCGTTGAGCGCTCAAAGGCTCCAGCACAGCCCGGAGAATATTCTAAATCTGGACACAGCCATTTTCAACCACTGCTTGTACAATTGTTCGGCCACGCTCTATCCATAATTCCTCGCCAGGGGCCTTGCAAATATGTTTCAAAGCACAAGTATAATCAAGGGTCATACCGCTCATCGTTGTAACAAGGAACCGCATCTTTGTGTAGCAATGCGGTTGCGAACATATATTTGTCCACGCTAGGCGATCCAACTTATTCTTAGAATACCACCTGTTGAGACATGCAGAATCTGACAGTTCACGCTACTCTCGGAGCTCTGAAGGCCGCTGACCGTAGCCTCTGCTAGCGGAAGTTCGACAGTCCCGTGGGTCGCGTGATGCGGTTTGACCACCAAAATCTATTCTCTATTCTGTGTGATAGATGGACCAAATAAAATGTTAAAAAATCAGAAAATCAAAATGGTCATTGGTCAATGTCAAAAGTAAGGCTCCAACCCTTTATATTATTTACTCTTTATAAAGAGTTACAACCCTTTACGTTTACCTTTATTTACGAAGGATGTGTAATTTGATGTAAACTGTTTATAAAGAGTAAATAAAGAGTTTTTACAGGGTATCACAAAACATGCCCTGCATGTCGGAATATGCACTAACAGCGATATACATAGCTTAGCATCAGCTCGATACTGCGACTAATGTATGTGACTTGAGGCGTACTCATTGCTGAGACAGATTGGCTGTCGGGGACACGGGCGCCTATGAATGTGATGGGCTGCTTGGCGCTCGCGCAGTCGCAACCGCTCTCCTCCTCTACTGTGCTTAGTCAGCAATCTGGTCAGGCTATTGTATACTCCAAATTCCGGGTGCTACACTTGGATATTTGCCAGTAGAATATCCCTGATTCTTTATCAAGCATTTAATATACATTTTAGTATATGTTTTATGATTTTCTCTACACATCTGATTTAGCTATGAATATAATAAGTGTTAAAATACAGTAGATACCCATGAACCAAGAAGCTGGTCGGGCTCAAAATATCACCATATGTTGTAAAGATCACCCCGAAATGTGCAGGACCCTACTATCCAGTTATTGTACGATTTTTGAATAGAAGATATCATCGGAATAGAGTGTATCAAAAAATGTACAG